>WBMY01010621.1:45015-57932 GCA_013397315.1 Donacobius atricapilla | reverse complement strand
AAAAAAACAACAAAAAAACAACACAAACCCAGAACATGGATAGAGATTTTATAGAATTTTATACATGGGTATGAACAAAGTAGAAAGTGGCCTAAGTTTAATTATGCACACAGTCACAGGTCCTCAGACCATTCATAATTTAGAGGCAAAATGAGAACACACCATGGAAATTATTCATCCTGATTTTTCACTAAATGCCTGTGTTATGAATCTGATTTTACCTTTATCAGCCAGTTTTACATGGAAAGGAATTTGGCCGCATATTTGACTAACCGTTTTTTTATTTATAAGTGTGAAAATAAAAACATATTGAAGTTTTTACATGAGTGGTAGGATGAAGCTTAACACAGCTGATACAGCAAAGAGTTGGTGGATGCAGATAAAAGTAAATTGCAAGAGGCTCTAGACTCTCTCACAAGTGAATGAATTAGGGGAAACTCCAAAGAAACTCACTGAAGTGGGAACAAGTCTGGGTTAGTGCAAATTCACATGCATCTTTCTCCTGGTTTTCATAATATATTTTTTCAATTTTTCACATTCTGAGCATATATTTTATTTTAAATTCTCCTACTCAGGCCTTGTAAAATCTTGGCTTCAAGGGAGAAAATCTCACTGTCAGCAAGGGGCAGGAGGCTAGTCAAACAGATAGGAGGGGAAGAAAGGAAGGATTTAGATGTAATTCTGCCAACTCAGTCATTATCTGTAAGTAGGGATGTGAAATTGGCATATTAGTTTACTCTGCATCTGTGAGATGACCATAGAGGCTCACCCAATTTGTACACTTCTTGATTCTTTCTAAAAAATAATTTCTAAAATAACTTCTCAAATACCAGGTCACCTCTCATTGTTTTCTAACCATATAGAAGAGAGGAAAAAAGGGCATGATTGCCAAATCATCAGTGGTTTTAAACAAGATTAGTAGAACACCTGAGATTTTGGGAGATAGAATAGATATTGAAGTAGGGGTTGACAATAAACTTTGACATAATGAGTTAGATGGTTTGGATGTTTTGGCATAAGTATATGATAAATAAATCAAGGAAGTGGAAAACTTTAACAAGTGCATGACAGCAGTCTGGTTTATTTCCAGATGTGAATATGAATCATATCTGAATATTGTTTCTTTTTCCTCACTTATGTGACAACTGAAATTTCAAAACTTAGAGAACTTAGAAGTTAGTTTGCTAATTAGCATATTCTGGGTTTTCTAGTGAAAAATACATGAGGGATTTTTCAGGAGTTAATTTTTATTAATCCTTTAACACTGTGTTAAGATATTAAGATTAAGTATCTTAAAGATATTAAGATATTAAGCAAATTCAGAGAAAATTGTGGAAAAACATATTCGGTCTGGTATTTTATTCCTGCATGCTATATTAAATAACTATTTCCTGTCTAGTGTGCTGAGCAGGATCAGGATATATACCCTGCTACTGTGACCTTCCAAGAAATATTAGACACATAATTTATGAGTGGCAGAATTCAACTAAACCATGACTATGTAGAAAAGTCAACTCCATACAATATAAATAAATCTGTGAGTTCAAGGAAGGTCATGCCACGTTTGATTTACACATTAGCCTGCGAGACAACACTGACAAAATCAATGATTGAGGATGTGAGGGAGGAGTTATTTGCTACTGGTTCCTGTTTTATCTTTTCATCCCACGAAACTGCTAGGTATTTTCATTTTCCGAATTGGTAAATTTTTGTTCCTAGAAAGACTTAAAGAAAACCTTACAGATGAAAAATAATGATATAATAATTAAAAAGATATCCGCAGTAATAAAAATTACAAGATATGTGATTTTGACCTGATTTCCATATCATGATTATCACAATATCCTCATAAGAATCTCATTGACTTTGATACAAAAAAATAGAACAGAAGAGTTGAATATAGAACAAACTTGTTTTACAGGGTCAGACACAAGGTAAAAGCATAATACAGTAGAGCCTTACAGCCAGATATATAATGAAGTATGAGTGATATCCTGCAGACAGAGAACCTTTACTGAAGGAAAGAGTCGCTGAGTATCTGTAAATCTTTGCATAAAAATGATCAGTGCAGCAAGAGTTTCCAAGACCCCTTGAAAAAACCCTTGCAATATACCCTAGGATGACTTTTCTTGAGCAGGGATGTTGGACAAGATGACCCACGGAGGTTCCTTCCAACCTTACCCATTTAGTGATTTTTTTTGGCCAAGAAGTACTCACCAGTTCCTGTGCCTTAGATGTAACTAGCACGTGGGTATGATTCTCTTCTTCTTCATTGTGCAAGACACAAGTAGTGTCATGGGACACTGCCCTCATTCCCAGAATAAATGTGCACTATCAGTTCACTGCATTCAAACAAAACTGCGGCAAATGTTCATGGAAGGAAGACATCCCTAGAGCATTCCACATTTCAGTCTATATTCAGGTACCATTACGTAAGGTATATCTACTCATAAAAGTCTAATAGTGAGAAAAATATTTCAAATTATTGAAGGCTGCTAAGCATGCAGTGGTAGTTAGTCCTGTTAAGGTGGAAATCAATTAAAGAAATGAAGTCAGTTTAGTGACAGTTCAGGTGCTGAGCCCAACAAGGAGTAAGATGGAAAAGGCAGAAGCAGCAGGATGTTAAGCTTTAGTTAGATGTGCTGACAAATTGTAGTTCATTGAATGAAGGCTGAATGAAGGACTGAGACTACTGCTAGAGGTGAGAGTTTGAAAAGATATACAGAGAAGAACTGGACACAACACAATATGGTGTACATAGTATATAGTAATTTTTTAATGAAGTAATTTTCACTGGTTTTTATCTTGGAGAATTTCTTTAGCAAAAGTATTATCTGAGTGCTCTGTTATCCCTGAGAAGTAGTATGGGCCCATCTATAAATCTAGGTAAATTTTCTGTGATTGTTCATAATTTAGTATTTGCAAGGCCTTCTTATAGCAATGCCTCTAAACAAATAAAGGGAAATTAATATTTTTTTAAATACAAAGAGATTTCCATTAGCTGTTAAATTTATGCTTTTTCCTTTATCTGTTTTACCAGAAGTGTCTGAATTGAGTACTAATATACTGGATTTTAATTCTATGCTACTTTATTATTTTCTCAATATTGATGTATATTATTTTAAAAGAATAAAGGAGTATCTAGGGCTTATTGTAAATATCTGCTGACATGTATGCAGAATACCAGTTGCCAAATATGCGAAGGTCTTTTATAACTTGGAACAATTTTCTTGGTAAGGGAATTCTATAAGCAGACAATTTTTGCCCATACAGGTATAGCTGCATGAACATGTCCCATAAAGATGAAAAGGGAAATGTACAATTTGTTGATAAGATATCAGAAAATTATGTAATGCTGATCTTTGAAAACTAATGATGAAGAAAAATGGATCATCAAAATGCAATTTCAATTTTTTTGAATGATTCCCCTTTCCTTTAAAAATTACATGGAAAGCAATATATATTTAAATTTTTCCAAGACATATTTTTTGTCAGAAATTTTAGTTTCAAAGATGTTTTACTAGCATTGCATTTAGGGTACTACCTTGTAGATTTATAACCTACATTTTTAATTGACCTTTTTTATAATAGCAACTATTATATATACCTGATAAAATCCTCTTCTGCTTTTTTCTCTAGTTAATTGTAGTTATTAGTGTATTTGATAACTTTCTGCATACTGAAATTCTCAGAAACCTTTAGTCCTCATTCGATAGTTTTTTATATATTGAAATACAGATAGTGATAAGGATTGTAAATAGCAATCCTGTTTCCTTCACATGAAGGAATATTGAATACTTAGGTTTGAATATATGTGCAGTACATGACCAAACTTCAAAATGCAGTAAAATTCAAAGATCAACTCATTTCTAAGATTTGGATTTGTGTTGCTCAGAGGGAGGACTGCAATTTCCCTAATACATTTTAAGGGATATAAGAATAAAGAAAGTTTATTTCCCTTTTCTGGATTGTAAAGGAAATATTATCTTCAATAGACTCAACATATTTTTTTAACAGGTTTTGGTAACTTATGTGTTTCTCATGACTTATAAATTTTTAGCCTAAATAATCAGAAATAGTTATTATTTGCTAATGAGGGCTAACTTTTGAAATACAATTGTGAAAGTAGAAGTGTGGGCTTTCCAGAATGAAAAGTATACCAGGAAAATGGACACTGGAAAATATGTGATTTATCTTCAACAGAACAGCTCAATTAAAACATTAATGAAAAGATGAATTCTTTTAGTCAATTACACAAGAATTCCAGATTGTGACAGTGACCTCTGTAGACAAGATCCATCAGGAATATCTGAGAATTTGTTACATTATATGTCAACACTTTTATATGTAACGATTGGCCACAGTACTCTCATAGCATGAAATCAAAGAAAACATCAAATGAAACAAACTCAGGGTATACAGGGAGAATATAAGGCTATGTGTGAAAAAGGTGCAGCTTTTTTTTTGCTGAAAAGATTATATTAAGTATGCTCCTAAGTTATCTTTTTTTTCTTTTTGTTCAGGTTTTTGCTTTTTCATAGGCGGGTAGGTAGGTAGGTAGGCTGGATGGTTGGTTTGGTTCGTTATTTATTAGTGGGTTTTTTAATCTATTTGATGAGAAGTAACTTGAGTAGTTTCCTGGGCAGATGATATCTTTCCACCATGAAAATGTTGACTTTGGATTAACAGTTAAGGGAAGGATCTGTGATAGGGAATTAGTGGAGAACTTTATCTACAGAAAAAAATGTGGAAGAAGTAATCACTATTTAAATCAGATTTCCTGTGCACTCTCAGTCAGCCCAAGGTTCAGCTCACTGCCCATTTTTATAAACATGCAATTTATAAAAAGGGTTCCACCTGTACTGCAGTTTTTCTTGAAAGAAGCAGTTACTGAAGATTTTAACATTTCTAGGCATAGGTTTATTATATTAATTGCTCTGAATTCTGCTTTCCCAGCAGCAAGTGCTTTTGTTGGTTGTGTAATTGGCACCTTCATCTTAAGAAGAATTATTACGACAGATGTCATTTAGTCTATTTATTCATTGCAATTTACTGAACATTAGTGTAACTCCATGCGGCCTTTATCTACCAGCATGTAGCTGAAGTGTCCTGTTTGCCACTGGGAAAGAAAGAAATGAGACAGCAACCACCTGTCAGTGTAGTAAACCAGGTGTATGCTCTTCTGTGTGCAACAGTTCTCCAGGCAGGCAGCAAAAAGTAAAGTGGGATGTGGCTCCAGGGACTGGGACTGCTGTTTGTAGTTCGTTTATTTTATGACACACAAGTATGAACGTGCTCAGGTTGTTAACAAAAAAATTATATGTGTGAATCAGGTGAAGAAAATACTAAGAAGCAGTGTTTGGATAATATTGTATTTGTCCTTGGTCAGCTTACCCTATCGCCTGAAAGCTAGCTATAAAAAGGAAATGTGGAAAATAAGGCAATAGAAGCATCTGATTGTTGAAATTTTCTATTTCCAGGATATATGGATAATTTTGCTTCTCCCTGCATATTTTTATAGTTTTTTAAAAGGTATTAACTGCTAGATTGTTACAGATGCTTGAAGCTACAAGCAAGAGAAATTACCATAAATAAAGTATTTCAGTTTTATTCTGCTCTCCTCCATGGTTTGTGGTTTTTTCTTCTTATCTCAGTCAAATGCTTAGGCTATAGCAGCAAGTTTTATAATTTTATTTTGGTTTTTTTTGGAGATTTTTTTTTTTTGGTGGAGCAAGGGTGTTTTTTGATATTTTTTCTCTGTTAGGTATTGATTGGCCTGATTGACTTGTACTTTTGCTACAGACATAAATATGTATATGAAGAAAAGTATAAATATATAAATTCTTACACGACTAAAATTATCGTATGCAGTTCTGTCACCTGCACTGTTAACATTTTTCTTTTTTTATAATGTGTGTTAGGTTAGAATTTGTCTGCCATATACTTTTTCACAATTCATGGATTATTTCCATTGAGGAAACACGTCATTTGCATGCCAGGGAGAATCTAGTGACTGAGTGTTCTGTAGTACTCCCAAAATCAGTCTTGGTTGTTTTCATGAAATTCTATTTCTCTGATTTTTCACTTGTCTTTGTGGTAAAGAAGAAGACCATACCA
Source organism: Donacobius atricapilla (assembly GCA_013397315.1). Taxonomy (NCBI): domain Eukaryota; kingdom Metazoa; phylum Chordata; class Aves; order Passeriformes; family Mimidae; genus Donacobius; species Donacobius atricapilla. Next base: position 51,815 of record WBMY01010621.1, on the reverse strand, counting down.
CATGGGGCCAGCAATTATGCCTATGGATATTAGTCACATTAACTCAGTCACCATTATTTTTGTATCTGCAGTTTGTCCCTTTAGGAAGAAATCTTGCCCTGTGAACAGGAAGAATATAATTCATCCAGAAGAGAAGAAAACATACACTCATTGCATCTGTAAATGAAATGAGTTGGAACTGTGCTCTGTCCCTGGGGTCAAGCAAGGCTGATAATAAGACCGATCTAACCAACAGGCATGGATCATTGCTCAAAACATGTCTCACGCAATTCTGCCTTGGTTGTGTAGCTGCCCATCTTTCTGTATCATGAGAAGTGTTGGTTGCCCACTACAGCTGAAACTTGACATATGATAATTTGTTACATCCTCGCTGCTTCATGATCTACATGGGCCTTTTCCTTCCATACCCTGTAAAAACCTGGAAGTTAGTGGAAGAAGCTTCCCTTCAACCACTGCTACTTCTTCCATGCTCTGAACCTCTACAACACAAGGATGAAGCGATTTGCATGTCACTTTATTTGTATGAACAAAGCCCAGGAGACTCTTCCATGCCATGCATGCTCATAATCCTCGTGTCTGCACTTAATGCCCAGGACATGAACTTGCTTCTCCCACATTTAGGATCTTCTGAACTAGTAGTGCCTCTCATGGAAAAAGTATGAATCAGAACAGACAGGCTAGAATTTAGAATTCCCTTCTCAATATAATCTGACTAACATAGTCAGTACAATGCTGAGCAGTACTAGAGCAGGGGGTCAGGTTGTGTACCTCCATGCATCTAATTCAAATGCTGTTGTGGAGAGTTAACAGCCACCATGCCTCTCTCCACATATTCACAACCTGAGGTTAATATTTAAACACTTCTTACGCCAAGTCTTTTATTTTTTCCCAGCTCTATACAAGATTCCACAATGTCTCAATCCTTGGGTACATCTTTGGCTCTAACAGGTCCTTTTGTGACATGTTAGACATGGCATTCAGCTCGGAGAATTGAACTCTGGGGGGCCTGCCCAATAGGTATGGCATTATACCTCCTGCCACCCACATCCTGTGGTGGATATTCCCTGATCTGGGTTAATCCTCAAACCTGGGAAAATGCTTGTAGGGCTAGCTAAAACTGCACACATTGGCTGTCTTCAGAGGCATTTCACAAGAGTTGACTTTTCTTTACAAGAGTGTTTCACTTCCACCATTCATCAAAGCAGGACAACCTGACTACAAGCACTGGAAGCAACACAGGCCAGGGGATGGAAATTTCAGGTATGAACAAGAATTGGTGTTAAGACAATAAAAACATTTGTGCGCATTTCAGGGAAGGCTTCAAAAATTCAGTTTAGAGTGCATAATTTTCAAGTAAGGATGACAGGTACTAATATTTTTATTTGCTTTTTTAGGCAGCTATTAAAATGTTATTTTATACTGACACCCTATGTTTTCTCATTAGAACAGTATCTACAGGGTAACTTCGGATTTTAAGTATTAGTGGGGTTTTGTTTGGTTGGGTTTCATTTAATTATTTGAAGCAAAAAACCCCACAAAATCTTTTGAGTTGACCTTTGAACTTTAGGTGTAACTATAAATAACTGTTTCACTTTCACATATTTGTAAGCCTAACGACAGGAAAATGTTCTAGTTGAGACAGAAAATCCCACAACCTTTTAAGTTACTCATGAATCATTTTAATTTCTCATCTCTTGATAATGAGTGGAATAGAAGCACAGAGTCAGTTTCTGTATGGAATGTAACAGCGTCTGCTTGGACTTTCTTTTTTTTGTTTGTTTTTTTCTTAATTATTATTTATTTATTTTTAAATTTATTGCTTTAGCTAGACAGCAGAAAACATTTATCTTTGGATCATATATTTGTCCAATCTACAAATGGCTACTGAGTATAAGATCTTGTGGAAAAAAATTGCGTGAAGAATGCTAATTAGTAGTGAAAGGGAGGAAAGGGAGTTTTACACCACCTAAAAAAAAAAAATGGGGGCATTTTAGAGAGCTGAAATGCAACTCTTAATAGGATAAATGTATAATTAACTATGGCAGATAAACAATTTAATTTAAAAGACAAAAAGCATCTCCTCTAACTAAGGGGGGAAAAAAGGGCAAAAAAATTGATTTTTGTCATGAATGATTATCACTTTAAACCGTCTGTGGGATCTGTAGAGATCAGATCCAATTTCCATGAAGTGAAAATGCTTGCATCCAAGTAGAAATCATGACTGACATTTTTTCAGGAAGGGAAGTCTCCTTCTGTTGTAACCTCAGTTAAGTAGGAATTTTGTTTTGCTTCTTTGCTTAAGAATTTTACAAATATTTTGAATGATGCTGCATAGTTTAAATAATACAGAGAAATTGTTTATATATTACATTTGTCTTAATGTGAGATTATGTGCAATTTGAAGTAACTGCATTACAGAAGGGTTCTTATAATTCAAGGTTTTGATGACTTTAAAAACCAGGACCTGGAGAAATAGAGTACATTTCCATTAGAAAACAAACCAGAGATATACCATCACAAAGGCCTGAAGAATTAAGTCACCACTAGGTGATTGTGTGTGATCTTGAAGGCTTCTGGTAGACAGTATCATCAGGTAAACACTTTAGCTCACAAAAAGAGATCACAAAAAGAGAGTCCCAGCACCATATTCACAAGTACCAGCTTTAGAGCATTAGTTCTAAAACTTTTCAGAACTGCAGTGAAAAGCCCTTCAAAGTTCCAGGGATTTGAAAAGTTCATAAGTTCTTACGGCTTTATGATAATTTATACTGGTATGGACATCAACAGCGTAATTAAAAACAAAAAACAAAAGCAAAAAACATGACACAACAATTTTAAAAATATCTATGCATAATATTGTGATAAACACAGAATATTTTGCTGAAGGAGTGCATCATGCTTGATTTAAAGGGAATCCATGAACGTTTTTGCCGTCTTTCTCTCTGTGCAGTTTAGCAAGGCTCAGACATAATTTTGAAGACAATACTAGCTGGTGTTACTGCAAATCTTTGATATTATCAAGAGTGCCAGCCAATGGGAGACACATGTCAGAAATTGTTGTTGATTAAAAAAACTGATAGTGAATTAGGGAACTGGAAACCTAGAGCACGATGGCACAGAACAGAGCAAGGTTAGCAGAGCTTTCAAAAGTGCTGTGAGAACTACTACTCAGTCTCTGCCTGTCAAAGAGCATCTCTCTTCTTTAACAAGCTAACTCATTTACCATTCTGTACTCCTGAAAGTCCATAGCCTGTTTAAATGCTTCCATAAACAACTATCTGGAAAGAGCAATCTGAAGATGCCGTCTGCAAATATGGAAAATGTCTGAACTGTGTAGCTGTGATTCAATCTCACTCCTTTGGAAATATGCCACAGTAGTTAGGCTACTGTAAGAGACAAGAGTAACTACCACAAACCAGCCTTAAATTGAAAGGAATTTGTTGTTTATAATACACAGAAAGCAATTTTCTCAGTTATATTCTTAAGGTGACACCTTTAAATGCTGTTTACATCTTTAAACATTGTTTTTCAAAATATTAATTGAAATCAAGGCAACTCAGGCTTCATTTGATCTACATTTTTTATCCATTCTTGGTTCTGTTCTTAAACTTAATTTTATTAATGGATGACGGTGGCACAGAGGTAATAACATAAATGAGAAAGGGAAGCAGTTGTCTTTCTCTTTTATTACTTACTGAATTTTAGGTTTCTTATATATCAGTATTCAAAGCCAAAATAAAATTTGTTTTGATATAACCTTCAGTCTTTCTATTTTCTGTGGATAAAATCCATGAAATCTCAGATCTCTTTTTATTAGAGATTAATATCTTTCTAACCTTGAACAAGAAATTGCTAAAACAAAGACCGACTTTTAGTGAAGTATAGATACCAGGCTTAGATTACTCCTGCAATGCTTTACAAATACATAAACAGGAACAGCAAGAAGCAGTGTTGGTACTTACTGCAGTTGAGCCAAACTTTCAATTACTTAAGTGATGACTTTAAAACTTGGGAGTTTTGATCTGCAGATGAAAATTAAAGCCTTTGAAGAACTGCTATCCACTCACATAATGTTTCTCATGGAAAACTTGTGAGAAGAAACAGCAGTCTGAAAACTTACAGTCATATGAGTTCAGTGACTGCAAACTCCCAGGTCCTCTGTGGGGGATATATCCCAACTGAAAATCTTACGTCCACTTTTATTTTTTTAATATTTTAGGTTTTGACAGAAAATGTGTCACAGTCTATGTCGTTAGTTCTAAGGTTAGAGAATTCCAAAATTCCACCCAGCCACGCATCACGGTTTAATTGTCAAACCCTTTTTAAGAAAAAATTACAAGACCTGCATATTTGCAACTGTATGTTTCCATTCTAATTGAATTGTGCTTGCCAGCAATCTAGTGTGAAGGAATCAATAAATAGTGATGTAGTTTTGGTCCCAATACACATTTACTTTTGAGATCATATTAACCCTTTCCACTCCTAGAAACGACATCAATTCCATATGTAGTGAAGAAAGGGATTCATGAAGAAAAAACATATGATGGCAGGATGAAAGGCTTCATCACTCTCGCCACATTAGTAATTTTCATGAGGGGTTTTCATAGACTTAATAGCTAAGTGGACAAATCTGCTATTCTGTAATATTAACAATAACGTTCCAAACAAGCTATATACTTTTTGACTCTGCAAGGTCATGGTCATTGAAGGGTTTCTTTATCATCTTTCTCCATGGTAGAATGATACACTACAAGTAAGTGATCAGATCTCATGAAAGTAAATTCAGTGTGCTTAAATGCACGTCTGTATTATCTTTACATTTCACAAAGTTTCCATTACTATTTACTTCTGGTAAAAGTGTTAGAAAATGTATGAGGCTTTTATTGCAGGTCACTGCACTATAAAACAATGGTTTTGCATGAAATCATACCAAAATATACATAAATCATGTTTCTACTATTCATCTTTATTTCTAGGATTGGACTTGGCAGTGCTAGGCTAACAGTTGGACTCAACGATCATAAACGTCTTTTTAAATCTAAGCAATTCTATGATTCTGTGATACAGCAGTTGCTCAGAATTACAGATTAGTCAGCCTTACAGTTGACATCAGTAGGCATATTGTATAGTATAATGTATAGAAAAGCAACCTTACTTTAAATAGCAATTTCTCTACTTATTTTTTTTTTATAAATCAGCTCTACTTTTGGCATATTGTGTATTAATATAAAATAATTGGCATAAGAACAAGAACTGCAATGGACAAAAGCCCAGGTAGCATTGGGTAAAATAGGGTTTTATTTAGTGAAATAAATTGTGTCATCAGGCACTTTCCAGTTAAAATATGTTATTTACTCAATAATGCTATACAGAATTAATAGCAAGACTTTATTCCACTACTAACCAAAGCAAGTAAATAATCTCAATTTTGTAGATCTACAAATTAGAAAATATAACTGCACCTGAGGTGGCTTTTATCACAGAATCATGGAATAACAGAATAATTTAGGTTGGAATGGATATATGTGATCATTGAGTTGAACCTTTGATTGATGAGCACCATGTCAACTAGACCATGGCACTAGGTGCCAGTTATTTCTTGAGCACCTCCAGGGATGGTGACTTCTCCACCTCCCTAAGCTGCCCATTCCAATGTCTGAAAACCTTGTCAGGGAAGAAATGCTTCCTGATATCCAACCTGAACCTCCAGCCTGGTGCAGCTTGAGGCCATTTCATTGTCCTGTTCCTGTTTGTCTGGGAGAAGAGAAATGCCCCCACCCAAGCTGCCCCACCTACTCCCTCCTTTCTGGCAGTTATAGAGGGCAAAAAGGTCTCTCCTGAGTCTCCTTTTCTCCAGGCTAAAGTCCAATTCCCTCAGTTGCTCCTCATACAACTTTCTCTCTAGATCCTTCATCAGCTCTGTTTCCCTTCTCTGGACACTCTTCAGCACCCCAATGTCTTTCTTGAAATGTAAGGCTCAGAACTGGACACAGCACTCAGAGGTGTGGCCTCACCAGCGCACAAAGCAACAATCACTTCCCTGGTCCTGCTGGCTCCAGTATTTTTGGCGCAAAATTTCTGACAGTCTTGATTAAATCTTCTAGCTGGACTTGTGTAATGTTTCCAGGAAATGTTATATCTGAATTCTAGCTATTAATTATTGTCCAATAAAAATGAGCTTTGCCCAATAGCAATGGATTTTGAAAATATAAACTTATTTCTTTACGGGAAGAAGAGAGTAAATTAAATTGAGTAAATTTTGACTTCTATGTAATTGTAAAGTATGGCAGCTATTGAAATTTTATTTACAGACCAGTCACTGAGATTCCTTGCAGATCTGATTCATATCATAGAGAACCTACCCATGGTAAGAGGCATCAGCAGGAGGACCCAGCAGGGCTTGGACCATCAGCACGATCCGTGTCTATGGCAGATGGATGATGCACAAGTATTCCAGACCTGCAGCCTGGCATCTCACCAAAGGGTCTGGATAGCAGCAGAAATCAGAAGCAGGAGAACATGAAGGACACATTGCAGCACTTTAGATGAAATGAAATCGTTATACTTCAAACTTGTTGAACTTCTTTGGGCTCCTGCCAGAACACAGCCCAGTGGTGATGCAAAGAGCAGCCCCAAGTCATGGCTTCAGGCAGGAGAGGGAACTGTGTGCCTCTGGAGTGAGTCTGGACTGGGCAGCGCAGGTTGGTAGGAGAGCAGAGCCCTTGGGCATGGGGGAAGAGAGTGTAGAGAGGAGGAGGAGGAGAGGCCCGGGGTAGTGAGTGGTGGGTTGATGAAACCTG
>WBMY01010621.1:34245-45008 GCA_013397315.1 Donacobius atricapilla | reverse complement strand
CCTGCTGGAGCCTGTATGTATATATATGATTGTAAGAGCCCTGGACTATGTGCAGAGGGTCAGAGCCTGTGGCTGCTGCAAAGCTTGCTCAAGTATTTTCTGAGCCAAGCCCCCTTCACCCAAGGTACATTTTCTGTGCGACAGACCTTACCCCTAGCATGGGATTTCCCATGTCCAGTCTTGTTTGTAAAGACCAAGACAGCAACTTCAGTCCAGTACTTCAGCCTTTTCCTGTGTCTTGGGCCACTGGGCTTCATGCCTCATTCATCAAGACCAACATTTTCTCCAGTCTTTTCTTTACCACTTCTGGGTTTAGAGAAGTCTTTCTAGTTGCCTTTAGTATCCTATTTCAGATTCATTAAAGGTAGATTTTGGTTTCCAGACCATGCATTTTTCTACACATCCAGTTGGTGCTTTCATATTTTTCTCAAGTTACCTGTCACTGCTCCAACTTTTTGTCTGTTTATAGTTCAAAGAAAGATATAAACTTGCCTTCATTGAGAAATATGAGCCATTATCAATGACAAAAGCCATTTTTCAAAAAGGGGCTTAACAGTAGAACATTGTAGTAGTCCACCAAAAGCAAGTCATGTATTAAAAATGTAGGTATTGTCCTCTAAGTTATATATACTATCAATGGCCAAACTTTCATTAATTTAATGACTAAATATTGAGAAATATGACTCAGAGCATTTACAGGTTTGACTCCACCATAAGGTTCTTTCCCATGGGTTTATTAGGGGTTTGGAGTTCTTCAATAAGACTGCTAGAGCTACCTAATGCCAATCAAAGCACTGCTTTGACTATTAACATGGATAAGACTAGAGTTTCTTACATACTTGTCCCTAGCAATACACCAATACATCCTGTTGACACAAGACTGGCTGAAGCCTTCCTCACTCAATACTCCTTTTTAAGCATCTCTGTAAGGAAGATGTGAGAATGTACCATATGAAAAGTCAGTGACACACTGGTGATGCTTCATTCCATCTTTCTAAATAGATAATCACAGTTTCTACACTGTCTGGATAGACAAATCTATAGCTGGATTATGCCTAATGAGTTTAAGACAAGACAGATGAGGTTAACCTTGTCATTGTGGGGAGGAAATTTTTCAAATGTACAGCATCTGAAACAAGTGTGGTCAGAAATATTTCCTTTTTCCAGCTGACAAGAGAACTGGATAAACCTACATGCTTATCTGTTCAAGCTGGACTCTCCTATAGGTAGTTTGATCTCTTCCATTCCCATAATGAAATGCTCAAAATATTTGGTGTCATGAGATATGAAAAAGAGATTGCAGAATGTGGTCCAGAGAAGCTACAGAGAGTACAAAATATCTGTTTAAATATAGGTACCTGCACTGGGGTTTTGGAAGTGGGAAGCTACATGAGAAGCTTCTCTGAGAAGCTGTCAGAAAATTTCCCTTTGTCCTATACAGTGAGTACCAGTCACCACCGAGAAAGACTCAGGGTTGGCCAATGCTGGGCCAATCAGCAACAATGGGAGCTGCCCTGTGAAAATATATTTAAGAAGGAAAATAAAAAGAGCTTGCTGGGGAACACTATCCACAGGATGGAGGAGTGAGAACATATGGCAGCAACAGCCCTTCAGACACCAAGGTCAGCAAGGAAGGGGCCGGATTTGCTCCAGGCAGCAGAACAGATGTTCCTCCGCAGCCTCCAGTGCCCACCACAGGGAGGTCGGCTGTCTGCCTGCTGCCCATGGAGACCCATAGTGGACCAGATATCTACTTGTGCCTTGCGGAGGACCCCATGCTGAAGCAGGTGGACGTACAGTGGAGGATGTGACCCTATGGGAAGCCCACGCTGGAGCAGGCTGCTCACAGGACCCTTGAGCTACAGAGGGAGGAGCTCACACTGCAGAGGTTTCTAGAAGCCTGTACCTGGACAGGACCCAGGCTGAACCACTTGATGTAGAACTGCAGCTTATGGGATGGACTGATATTACAGGAATTTGTGGAGGAATATGTCCTGTGGGAGGGACCCCATGCTGAAGCAGAGGAAAAGTGTAATGAGTTGTCCCTCTCAGGAGGAAGGAGCAGCAGAAACAATGAATGATGAACTGATGATTAACTGATCTCACTCTTTGCTCCCCTGAGCCACAGTGAGGAGCAGGTATAGAAGTGGAACCCAGAAGGAAGGGAGTGCTGAGGGGCAAGTTTTTATAAAACTTAATTTTATTTCTCTATTACCCTGTTTTGGTTTGATTAATTTAATTTCTCTAGGTTGATTGTCTTGCGCATGACAATCAACCTAGAGAAATTGCTGGTGACCAATCTCTTGTCTTGCCCATGACAATGAATCTAGGTCACAATGCTGGTGACCAATCTCTCCTTGTCCTTATTTTGACACATGAACCTTTCATCATATTTTGTCATTCCTGTGCAGCTAAGGAGGGCCATGATACTGGATCCACCCTGGAGCAACCCACCATAGTACAAAATGTGTGAGTAACTTGGGGTGGGTTTCCTTACACCGAAGCAAAAAATGAGTGTGGGGAGAAGAGCTGCAAAATGAGTAAATTGCAAAATCTTCAATTTTACTGCAAATAGATAGAAATCTTCTGAAGGCCAGTTGTATGTGGAATAACTTTGAATGAGGAAAGGTACAAGTTTTCATTACCCTCTTTAAAAATGCCTTGCCATATTGACGAAATTTGACTGAAATGTAAAGAAAAGATAGTGCAGAAGTAGTTAGAAATTTTAAAAGGGAGCTACAAATTCTAAGTAAAATCTTTGCATGTTTTTATGTTTGCAATCAATTTATCTCAATTGGTAGAGCTGAGCAGTGAGGTGTAGCTGAAAATATATGATGGAATGTCCTTGCACATTTATTTTTGTGGAGAACTAAATCATGTGTGCTGATGAGTATACTCCTAGACAGCAAATGCAGCTGCATTTACTGAAAACTTTGTATAAAATCAAATTTAACACTTCCTAGTCACACTATCAAGAAACATGCAAAATGAATAATGAAAGCAAACATTAGACAAAAGTTTATTCTGAATAAAAAATACAGGTAATACCTGCGGTTAAAGTTTATTTATCTGAGTTTAATTTCCACAACTGGGAAATTTATCTCCCTACTTTTTAAAGGTCACTATGTCCTTTTGTCATTAATAGCAGCTAGCTGTGAACATATTACTTTTGACAAAGTAGTGCTCCAAAATGAAGTAAATATTAATTTAGCTCAAAATATGAATCTTGGGGGAAATTGTGAGACCCTATTATGTGCTCTGGAGGTTATATTTTCTGGCATCATGTCCCTTCCAAAACATAGAAAAACGGTATTGCAGAGATTTCATTCAGAGTTATTCTGGGTAGCAGTGTTAAAAAGGAAATTCTTCCTCATTCTCTCTGAAAACATATAATATTATTTATCTTCAATAACACCTAACCAAATAAACTACCAAATCAACAAATATTCTAGCTAATTACAATAGGTAGTGAAAGAGTGGACATTCCCTCCTTTTTCACATAATTGATGAAAGAAAGCATATTGTTGAAAGTTTCCACTACATATTAATAACATTGGAATGCAGGTGCTGTTTGCTGGTAAATAAAAAAAAAAAAATGAAAATGTTAAAAATAATTTTGATTATATTTTTGCTATTTAAAATGATAATATAGAACTGGTAGGATGAAATATTTTGTTCAAACCAATATTATGTATTTGTATTAAACCTATACCAAATATATTTAGGGATTTCTACATGCTTTATGATTATTTTAGTAGAATTTTCATGTACACACAGATAACAGGAGTTTTTCTCTTAGAAGCCTTTTTTGCTGGCTGGCTTCCAAACTCCCACCCAGCTTGTCTCTCCCTCCCTCTCCTCACCAGGACAGGGGCAGGAATTGTGACAAGTCAAAGTAATGACAGGGAGGTCTTTTACCCGTTGCTGTGAAAGGGATAGCAAACTGAACTTGGTAGAATTAATTTAATTTATTATAAACTAAAACTTGAGTCAGGTGAAAAGGATCAAACTCCAAAACTGTAATACCTCCCTCTCATCCCCTTCTCCTTCAATTTCCTTCTTTTTCATTCCTAGCTTCTCCATCTTCCCTCCTCCAAGCAGCACAGGGGGATGGAAAATTGAGACTGTGGTCAGGAAGTGTAACAATTCCTCTCTGCTGATCCTTCCTTACACGGCTCCCTTTCTTCAGCAGGTGCTTTCCATGGACAGAAGCACCTTAGGAAATATCCACCTGGTCTGACATGAGGTACTCCAGTGTGGGTACTCCAGGATCTGAAGCTCTTACTCACTTACTTCATCTGACTTTGGTGCCTTCAGGGCTCTTTCTCAGACTTTATTTCTTCATTCCTCACACTGATGGGGAGGGATTTGCTGATATTTACATACAGACACACAAGCTTGGCTGACAGTCCCAGCTGAGACTTGGAGCGCCTCTTTTGGAGCTAGCTGTAGTTGTCTGTGTCCAGCACTGAGCAGCACCAGTCACTCCTCACAGACATCATCCCTGCAGCCCTCCCACCCCACTGCCAATACCTTGGCAGTTAAATCCAATACAACTTCGCTGTTTTGTCTCACCCCCTTCTTCATATTCTATGGCAAAGTGTCAAAGTGAATTTTGAATTATGGAAGATGTACATTGTACATGTCTCAAGTCAATGCAAAGCGAGTTTGTTTTCTCTCAAATCACATGCAAGACAACATACAAATTTGACTTAGTATGAAAAATAGCTAGGTTTGAACAGCATATGAGTTTTCTCTTACTCAATTCTTTATCCAACATCAGTCAAGGCTGATTTTTAAATTTTGAATAGGCAAGAAATTGATGTTTCATCTTCCTCTTAGTTTATGTTTCGAATGTACTTCTTTGCAATGTCAGAACCAGTAGAGAGAAAATACTGTTGGAGCTTGTAGAATTACATTGAGGGAAGAGAGAAATGGAAGGGCCATATTAACTGAGGTCCACTGCTCAGGGTCTTTCTCTACGTCAGAAGAAATATTATATAAATGTTCTCAAGACCCAACATTTATGTCTAAGATTGGAAAACACCAAATTTAAGCACAGCTCAATGTACTTTCATGCACTGTTTTAAAAATGAACAGACTTCAACTACAATAAAATTTTATGACACATAGAGATGATGAGGAGGAATAAGAGTTCTCCTCCTTTTTGCTTTGGTCTTTGAATAAAAAAAAATCAGAGTCAGCCAGAGAAACTCTTAAACTGAACTCCAGAAATTCTACTGCTGTAAAAGAAGCAGGTAAAATCAACAAAGTACAGCCAAGAGGAGAGAACTTTGCCTTTTCTCAGTATTAAAAAGAACTAAACCCAAACACATAAAGATAATATTTAAACATCAGAACAAAGAAAACAATGAATTTACATGCCTTATGTTATTCTTGTTAAAGTATTTACTAGGATTATGACATTTTGATAATCACATACTGCAGTGTTTAGAAATTTTTTAACCAGGATTAGATTTTTTGTGTGCATTTGTAATTTTAAATTATAATCTAAAAGTGCTCTATTTTAATTTCCAGGTTTTCCCGGATTTTGTCTTCTTTTTGGTTCATAACTCTTTCTATATTACTGTTACTTTAATTTTATACTTTTTACGCTTTTATGTTTTAAAAAATAAGAGTAGAAAATACGATAAAGAAATAACTCTGAGAAATCAGGAACAAATATGTAACAATGAGCTATGCATTGAAGTTAATTTTAAGTGCTAATTGTATTTAAAATATATAATACACCAGCAGTATGACCAGTTTGAAGAATTCATCCTCATGGATTACTTCCAATGCAATGCAAATTGGATATTTTAGTTGTAAAGTCTCATTGTGTTTCTATTGCTTTCAAAAATCATTTTGCATTTAATTTCTCTTTCTCAAACAGTTACTTCACCTCTGACATTTCAAGAAAGAACACGACTTTACGATAGCCTCTATTGTTCTTGAAGGTCAACATTTTCTTCGAGCAATGAAAATGAGGTGGAAATTGATCATTACAGTCTTTACTGTGCCTAAAGAAGTCCTTGACTTTGTTCAACATTTGTCATTTTGCAGCCACTCAGATCAGAAGAGCACATAAGGATCTGGCATTCTAGACAGTTTCTCTGCATTAGTAACAGGTAATTTTACAGCTGCCACAAATGAGATCATCAATTTAGTCTGTGTAGTTAAGATAGTAATTGCTCACTTCCTATGCCTTTAATTGTTTGCATGCCCTGCTTCACAAAACCTATTCTTTAATCAGACACAGATAGATTTATTCTGGAATTATTTCTGTGAAGCTCTATCTTTTCTGATCTTTGGTTCTCAGCACTATGCTCTGGTCACTCTCATAAACAGTCTCTCTGTTAGCTTGTCCTCTTTACCTGTACAGTTTTGCTAAGTCTGCTATGAGATACAGCATTTAAGATGCTTTTTTATACCTCCCTGCACATACGTAAATCTCTACCTGTTCAACTGCCTTCAGAATTACAACACTGCAGACTTGCCCTTGATTATCTTATTTCATTGTTTAGTCACTAGACTTTACAGAATCTGGATCTCGTTAAGTTTGACATTACAAAATCATACAATGCTGAATAATCTCAGATAAATTGTGACTAACAAATTAATATGCATTTTATGTGTTAAAAAATTCAGATACATAAAAGGTGATGACAGAATAATTCATACTAAATTGTTATAACGTCTTTTCCATAGGTGAAACTGAGTTAAAGAAAAAAATATGACACCCTTATAGCTTACAGTAGCATAATTTTTCCACTAAAATCTGAGAACTATGAGCACTGTTTATACCATTGCAGCAGTTCTGGTTCAAAACCAGGCAGAAGCACCAATAAAGTGTAGTGTTATGGTTTGCCAATCTGAGTTTCCCGGCCAATGCACCACTTAAATGTAGTGGGTTTATTGTTGGCCAAATGCCAATGCACCCACTAGAAGTACTTACTCTTTTTCTGCTGTGAGACAAGGATTAATAGGACAGGAAAGCAGGCTCAAACTTAAAAGGGTATAAGGAAAAGTTTATCAACAGAATTAGAAGATAAATAAGAAATCAGAATAAACCTTCAAAACACATTGCCTCCCCCTACACCCTCTTCTCTTTCCTACTGGCAATGTAGACAAAATCTGGAACTTTCAGTCAGTTTACCACCTCTAAAATAGTCTTTCATCAGTTCATTTAAGGAGAGGAGTCTCTCTTGCCATGTCACGGAGACTTCTCCATAAGAAACAGTTCTCTTGTAGCTTCAATATCCCAGAAAATCAGCTGCCTGGGAAAAGAAAATCTGTTTGCAATGTGGAAGTTCCTCCCATACCTTTTAGCCTTTCCCCAGCTGCCTTCACAGGCTATGTCAACTTATGGGGTATTATTTTAAGGATGAGCTGTTCAAAAGCAACAGTTCTCTTCATCTATCTCTGAGATCATCTTCATCTCTGGAAGCAGAGCTTTTCTTCTTCCTCTTCCCAGAGGCAAAGGGTCTTCATTACTTTGTCTCTCTCTGTTCAAGCTTTTCATTTGGATCACAGCTACTTTAATATCTGCTTGCTTCAGCATGGATGCTGATGTCTACAGTTGCTAATGTCTACAGTTTGAATGCTCTGTCCCCCCATGTTTTTTCAAAAATTACAAGGATATTTCAGAGTATTCTACTCCACCATCATGGCCTTATAAAATAATTTCGAGAATGCCTACGACTAAAGGCATCTCCTCATTCTCTTGACATCTGCAATTTGACTCCTTCTTTACCGACCTTGGTTGTCTTCATGTTGTTTTGCTACGTGTCTTCACCCTTTCCTTTTCTCTCACTCAAGAGAGGATTGAAGTTTTCAAGTTTCCCCCATGCAGTAAAAGAGTTAATATTTCCCCTCCCCTCCCCTCCGCGGCAGAGTAGGGCCCAACCCGGCCCGTGCCCAGGTACCTCTTCAAGGTTGGCAGCAAGAGAGAGATTCCCACCGTTTGCTCTTTTTACATGCCTTCACAGAGGCGTGTTTAGCTTTCTTAGTGGTTTAACAGATTGTCAATATTCAAACTAGCCAGTTAGTTGGTTCTGTTTGGTGTGGAGGAATCAATTCCATAACTGATGATTTTTCTGTTTAACTAAAAACCAAGCTATGTTAAACTACAACATTAAAAGATATATTTGGTAATTGTTTTTCTGTTTAATTTCTGTTTCGCAAGTTTGTGTTAACAATATGGAACCAAGGATTATACAAAGCAGTGTATAGATTCAATTCTGTAATTGCGGTGTTGAAACACATCATTGCCATGATGAATTATTAAAATGTGAATATCGATCTAATATGGATATCCAACCATGACGGCCTCTTCTCCACTTTGTGTGCTAATTGGCAAAAAGGCTATTAAGCATGCGTAGTTTGTTCCCTGAAATGAGTTGGGGTCTATTCTGAGTAGGGGTCACCCAAAAATGAGGAAGTAAAATGAGTCTTCCTCATTCTGACCTTTCTACCTTTTCAATGCATACATGACAAATGAATCCTTGGGAGAACTTATAATTTCCTGTATTCAATAGACTCTTCAAGCATGGAAAGTTTTGTGTTCCTGAGATCTACTTATCACATTCTGTTTTCCATTAAAAGCACAGCTACACAAGCATAAAGTTGACAAGCAATGAGTTACTAGATCCGGGATAGCTTATCTAAGATCCGGGTTCTGTTAACTACAAACAAAGCTTATCTAATCTGCTTCAGCTAACTCTGCAACACCTAATTTAGTTATAATCTTAACTTTCCTAAAATCCTTAATTCTTCAAAATTAATGTCTCAATGATAACAATAAGAGAGATATCTATGAGGATAAAGGTGCAGATTATTACAATAAAGTTGGAAAAGAAGTGGAAAAATGTGAAATGATTTAAGTGAGACTGAATATTTTCATATTGAGATTAATATTTCTGACTGCAAACATTATCATGGGCTACAAATATGAGGAATTAAAATACTGGTTTTCATTTTTTTACAGCATAGAGAGACATGGATCAATAACTATCTATTTATAGCCATTTGTATACTTTTCCAATTTGACCTAAAAATATAACTCAATTTGACCTAAAAATATAACTTAATCTAAAAATGTACTGTATAGTATATTTAGATATGCTATCCTATACAGATCTTGTTGCTGCATAGAGTTGGAAATTCATAAGATGACAATGAGAAAATAAAATCTTGCAATTCAACATGTGTATTTGTAGTGTAAAAACTATAGAATTTCTTACAGACCAGTATAAAGATAGCAAAGGTGGGGTTTTTTCCTTTCCTTAGAAATTAGATTTTATGTTTTTTCTTCTATTTCTCATGAAGACCTCAAAAAGTAATCATATTAGTTTTTACTTTATGTATTTTTGTTGAGATTGATTCCAAGTTTCTTTTTCATCATTTGAAGTAAATATGAAATAGCTAGGTCTGAGAATAGCACAAAAATCTTTGAAGAGTGAGTGACAATGAAGACAAGACTGATTTACAGAAGATCTTTTTACTAGTCATGGTAAAGAATACAGTAGGGAATTTAAAAATTTTTTCTTTGTAGATCTGATCATGTACATTGCAGATGAGAGGTCAATAAAAAAATAGAATAGAGATCTAAACTGAGCAAATTCTGACAGACAATAAGTGATTTCATTGCTTAAATTGTAGATTGCATTGTCCAAAATACTTACAAATCCTGTATATTTTTTAAATAAGTTAACTTGTTGTCTGTTTTTGTTTGGGAGACTGGACTCAATAGGCGAAATAAAGATTGAATACGTTCTCATTCAAGATGAATAATTAGCAAATTTCAATAAGTATGTAGCAAAGAAAAATTCACATTGAATCTAAAATCTAATGAATCAAACACAAGAGTCTACTAAATTAATCTTGTAATTGGACTTTTTATCAGTATACAGAAGAATATACTATTTTAAAATTGATTAGGAGTGGTCATCAGGGAGATCAGATCGGATAAACAAAAACTTTTTCGTACTACCACCTCTGAGGTTGATATCCTAAGAAAGATATTGCACTTGAAGACCACCCTAGATGCACTGAAAGAAAAATTATCTTACACAAGATGAAACACAGCAAAATAGTTAAGTTTATAACCACAAATTACACCAAACATGGAGATATAATACAAATAATTTATGTGTAGAAACTGCTTGACGTAACAGTGCGTATTGGAATTCTGTATTAATTTATACATAACTTTCAGACTAACTTTTGGAGGAATTTTAAATAGATGTTATACATAAGGTTTCTCTAAAAGAGTCTTCTGATTGTTCAATGTAAATAATATTTGAGATATTTGACAGTGTTGTGAATGACAGTCTATGTGAACAAATAAATCTATTTCGATTCATAGTAAAATTTAGCAGACTATAAGGGCAATAAAAAATCTAGTGCAGTTGTGCATCTAAATTAGATATGTTTTGCATCTCCAATTTATTAAATTGCAATATTTTAATTACTCATACAATAAATTGCATAATTATGTAATGAGAATCAGGAGTAATTATGTTAATTGTTGCTCGTCATTGTATATCAAAAAGCAAAAAGTGTTTTCTTGACAAAGCCATTTTACAGAAGTGTTATTTTGCATAGAGGTGCTAGAAAAGATCCATAATTAAAGTTGTGTCAAGATTTATAATTAAAAGCCTTTATTTGGCTATGACTGAATTCAATAATTCTTTCTATTGTTTTAGACGGTTCTTAGAGTGGATCCCAAATAAGATTAGGACTTTTAAGAAGTCTTAAAAATT
>WBMY01010621.1:9441-30675 GCA_013397315.1 Donacobius atricapilla | reverse complement strand
TTTTCTTTTACTCCTATTCCACTAAAATGAAAATTAGGCAAATGTGATAACCACTACATACTTTTGGTGTTTCCGCCCGGTTGTTGAATTTTAACCCATTACACACTTGTTCTGTTTGAGAATGAGTGAGACACAAATGCATTGTTGAACTTTTGTGGTAACAGTCATTTAGTTTGAACAGATACTCTGATCTGCTCTTTTTTATCCAGTAAGATTTAAGGAATCTGGGCATAAAGTGTCGCTGTTCGACACACAGACACACACACACTCACTTTGGTGAGAAGGCATGAACTGTTTATTAAAAGATCTGACTCCACTTTTATAGTATTTCGACAAAGGCCAGGGATTGGGGAGGAGGTTGACACCTCTCCCCATCCCATTGGTCAAGACAACTGTCCATCAGCTGTCCATAGCTCTAATACAAAGAATGTAAACTACCTAGGCTAAGGAAAACATTGCTTCTATTTATAACACCCATGTGTGAGGAACTACCTAAGAACTGTGAACTGTGAGACACAAACAGAAGGCTGAAAAATTAGGGTGACAAGAGGGATCAAATGTGACAATCCATACAATAAAATCAAAACCAAGTATGATGACTTCATAATTTTAAATTATTTTCTAAGTAAGTTATGTAATGCAGCTTTCTATCACTCTAACATACAACTAGTTTTTTAGCCCTGCTTTTTGTTTAGATACGTGTGTTTGTGAAATTTTGTTAATTTATGTGGGAATTTCCTGTAAGATATTACTTATAGTATTCAAGCTTATGTTATTGTTAAGTATTTTCTAACTATATCAACTCAAAAGTAAAGATATGTGGACTCTGTGGCAGACATATCTTATGCATGTAATCTGAAGTTAAGCATTTTAACTGATTTTGAAATTTCCCTGGTAGTTACCAGTTGCTATTTTAAATATTTCTCCATGCTGCAGAATTTGATAGTATTAGGCATAGCTCTCTAATTGTCTTCTATTCTACTTTAACAGGTATGATTGTAAAGGTCCAGAGTGGATCGGGTGGTTAAGGTGTGTTGCATACTTCTGAGCATCCAGCTGGGGTAGGGCTCCTCTGATATGGGACTGCATTCAGTTAATAGCATATCTACTTGCTGGCACCTCAGAAAGCACAATTTACGTCAGGAAATATCATCTGCAGATCAGATGACTGGTAGAATGGCTTGCCTAGTACTCCTGTGGTGCAAAGAAATCTTGCTTTTGTCTTTCCTTGGGGAAAGGATAAATAAATATCATATAAATGTGGTGGGATGACTGTTGTGACCAGAGTGCTGCAGTGGATGGCTACAGGCTAATCAGGAGGGACAGGTGAGGAGGGAGAGGCAGTGGGGTGGCTCTGTACACTGGGGAGGGTTTTGGCTGCACAGAGCTCAGGGACAGTGGGGATAGGGCTGAGTGCCTGTGGGTGACAGTCAGAGGGATGGCCAGCAGGGCAGAGATCCTGCTGGGAGTCTGTCACAGACCACCCAGCCACGATGAAGTGAAATATTTTATCAGTGAATGTTTCATGATCACTAGCCCTTGTTCTTGTGGGAGAATTAAACTTGCCAAATGTCTGCTGGAAACCCAACACAGTGGAGAGGAGACAGTCAGGGAGGTTCCTGCAGTGTGTGGAAGGTAACTTCCAGACACAGCGGGTAGGGGAGCCCACCTGGGCCTGCCCTGCCAGACCTGCTGTTCACAAACAGAGAAGGGCTGTGGGAGATGTGGTGGTCAGGGGCTGTTTTGGGCACAGTGACCATGGAATGATAGATCTTTGATTCTTAGTGAAGTAAGGAAAGGGATCAACAAAATGTCTACTGAGAACTTCTGGAGAGCCAATTTTAGCCTGTTCAGGGTACTCATTAAGAGAGTCCCTTGGGATCTTTATCAATTATCTGGATGAGGAGATTGAGAGGACCCTAGTAAGTTCACAGATGACACTAACTTGGGTAGGTGTGTTGAACTGTGGATGGTGGGAAGACTTTGCAGAGGGATCTGGACAGTCAGGACTGATGGTCTGAGGCCAGTGGCGTGAGGTTAACAAGGTGAAGTGACAGGTCCTGCACTTGGGTCACAACCCTGTGTACTGTTACAGTCCTGGGGAAGCTGCCTGGCAGAAAAGGACCTGAGGGGCTGTTCAACAACTAGCTGAACACGAGCTGTCAGTGTGCCAACAAGGCCAATGACATCCTGGGTTTTGTATGTCCAGCAGGACCAGAGTAGTGACTGTCCTGTACTCGACACTGTTGAGGCCACACCACAAGTACCATGTTCAGTTCTCAGTCCTCGCAGCAGGAAAGATATTGAGGTGCTCGAGCATGTCTGAAGGAAAACAGAGCTGGTGAAGAGCCTAGAGAGTACATTCTGTAAGGAGCAACTGAGGGAGCTGGAGCTATTTAGGCTGAAGAAAAGGAGGTTTAGGGGAGACCTAATTGCTCTCTACAACTACCTGAAATAATGTTGTAATGCTGTGGGGGTTGGTGTCTTCTCCCAGGAAACTTGAGTGATGGGGTGAGAGGAAATAGGCTCAAGGGGCACCAGGGAAGATTCAGGTCAAACATCAGGAAGAATTTCTTCAGTGAAGGGTTTTCAGATATTGGAATGGGCTCCCCAGGGAAGTGATGGGATCCCCACACCTGGATATACTGAAAAATTGCTTTGCAGAAAAGGAGGTGCGAGTGCTTGTCAACAACCACCTAAACATAATCCAGCAGTGGCCAAGAAGGCCAATAGCATCCTGGCTTATGGCCAGCAGGACAAGGGCCAGTGATCATCCCTCTGAACTTACCACTTGTCGGGCTGCACCTTGAAGGTTTCATTCCTCACTACAAGAACGACATGGTGTTGAGGTGTTGAAGCATATCCAAAAGACAATGACTCAGTGAAGAGTCTGGAGCACAAACGTTACGGGCATCACCTGAGGGAGCTGAGGTTGATTAGGCTGGAGAAAATGAGGATCAGGGGAGACATTACTGCTCTCTACAACTACCTGAAAGAAGGTGACAGACTGATAAGATTCTGTCTCTTCTCCTAGGTAACAAGTGACCGGCAAGAGAAATTGACATCAAGTTGCACCAGGAGAGGTCTAGATTTGATATTTGAGAAAATGGTCCTTAGGCATTGGAAGAATATGACCCGGAAAGTAGTTGGGTCACGACTTTTGCACATATTTAAAAGATGGGGCACTTGCGGAGATGGTTTAGTGGTGAACGCGTGTCCTGATTGAAGGGAGGTGGAGGATCTTAGCACCATGTGGGCATGGCCAGACTGTTATTTTACACCACACACATCATCATGGGCTGTGTGGATTCAGGAGGAAAAGCTGAGCACCCCACCAGAAGCGTGCCATTTTGACCCTCTCTTTCTGGCAGGAAGGTGTTGCCATCAGACCTGTAGATCCTGTCCTCTGTGGCGCCATCCACCTTCCCCCCGACATTCCTCTGGGATGCTTCTGCAAGATGTGGCGCTGAGGAGAGGCAGCAGCGTAGCTCTGGGATGTGGTACTGGACAGCAAGCAGCAAAATGCATCTCAGCCCAGCAAGGCTGGGGGAGACAGGGAGTTGTGACTTGATGGGACTGCTTTCCCCCCCAGCATAGCAGAGAGATCAAAGGTGCCAGTGCCAAGACAAGCCAAAAGGGAGCCCAGGCAAGCCAAAAGGGAGGATGGTGGATCAGCGCAAAAAGCAGATGCAGCCTGTAGGAACCAACCTCCAGCATAGCAGAGCAGTATAGAAATAACATAGGCACCTGCATGGAACTGAGCTTAGCAAAGGGGTGACACCACCCTACTCGGACTACCTGCCTCCTGAGGGGGTTGTTTGTCATTGTATTTTCATTGTTTTCTCATTGTTTTCAGGCTGTGGGTGGGAAACTCTAGCAGCAGTAGCTTTCCTGCCATCTTGGTTTTGCTCCTGACAACCAAGTCATTGGCACATGGGAACAGTCACCATAATACTTTCATTCCTGATGGCCATGTGGGGAGTGTGTAGGAACACTCACCATAATGCCTTTGTCTCAGGAAGCCACATGGACGGCTTTCAGGAGTGTCTGCCATCTTTCTTTTGTTCCCAGCCACACTTTTTTGTGGGTACAACCTCTTTGTTTCTGTAAACTTTTCCAATTAATATTGATGTCGGTTGATGTTTATGTGTGTCATATTCCACTGCTTTGTACTTTCAGTAAATTCTCAACCCATAATTTCTGCTTTTGTCCCTCTCTTACCAGAATTGGCAGCTGAAAGGGAAGTGGCTTATTTGAAGTTTAATTTCCATCTGGTCTTAAAACCAGTGCAACATGACAAGACAAGATCAATGTTTAGAATCAGTGATCTTGGAGGTATTTTCCAACAGTGGAATTGCATGATTCCGTGATTCTGTAGGCTTGGGGCAGGGAGGGGGGAGAGGGGGATGTTGATTTGGGATTGCTGTCTCAATTTATAGATATTGATATAGTACATTGCTTGGATTTTGCCTGATGGCAATGTCCAGCTGAGTGAACTATTACCCACCTTACTTATTCAGTGTGACAAAAATGTTTAGGGACAACTCTTTTGGTTGTTTGCAAGTCAGATTTGAATGATCTAGGTTTTAGAAAGTAAAATCACCTCCATCAAATAACATAACTACATCACAGGAATTAACTGAATACATTTTGACAGGAATTCCATGTTCATCTCTGTAGGTCTTCTGTCCCTTTTTTTCACTTTCTCGACCTTGGGAATGCAACACTCATGAGCTTAAAGGAAGTGGCATTTGAATATTAAACAGATCTTATATTATGGTAGGCAAATATGGGGAATTATAAAACTTATACAATTAATTTATCAAAAAAACTAAGGGATGACTTTATTGAGAACAGCCCAGCCATCAAGAACTTGGAGATATGAGTGGATGAAAAACTGGACATGAGACTCCTGATCTACATCAAAAGAAGAGTGAGCAGCATAGTGAGGGAGGTGATCTTGCCCCTCATTCTTGTGAGATCCCATGGGAAGCCTGGCATCCAGATCTGGGTTCCCCATCACAAGAAAGCCATGAACCTGTTTGAGTGGGTGCAGAGGAGGAGCACAGAAATGATCACAGGGCTGCAACAGCTCTTCTGTGAAGAAAGCTGAGAGAGTTGGGATTGTTCAGCCTAAAGAAAAGTAGCCTAGGGAGACTTTATTGCCATGTTCCAATAGTAAGGGGTCTTGGAAAAAGATGAAGATTCTTTACTAAAATCACCACAACCAGAACATTCTTTACCAGTGATAAGACAAGGGATGTAGATTTAGACTGTGCATAAGGAAGCTGTTTTATTTTAATAGAAAATAGAAATATATAGAATAAATATGGAAATAAATAGAAAAATTTCTACTGCATCATGAGGCACAGGAACAAGTTGCTCAGAGACGTTATTCATACTACATCATTGAAAGTGCTCCAAGTCAGGTTGGAAGGAGCTTGGGACAAACATATCTAGTGCAAAATACCTGTGTCCATGACAGGGAGTTGCAATTAGATCCATGATGATCCTTTCCATCTCAAACCATTCTATTATTCTAAGTCTTGAGGTATTTTTAAAGTACTAATATAACACTAAACCAAGCATTAAATAACTTTTGTAAGCTGTGTCAACAAAAATAAAAGTGCATCTCATCGTACATTTAACTTTTTTTTAATATATATAGTGAAACAGAAGGAGTCATAATATCAGATGTACAGTGCAGAAATACGCTTTATCCCGACTTTGTCCTTTGAAAAATTATCAAAAAATCAGTTATTTTAAATCAATCTTCTCACAACAAAAATATTACAGGAAGTTACTACCTTTGAAATAAAATCACACCAAACACAAGGCAATCTGTTTCTAGTATTATTTTGGAACAACTGATGGCTTAATCTTATTTTTGAAAAATACTGTGGGGGAATTTCTGAAACCTTTTCCTCAGCTGTTCTATTTTGAAAAGGTGTAGGTGTGAAGAATCTTTGTTCTTGAGCATCTTGAATATCACTGTTATGCCATTTGTGTATCAGGTACTTCTATAGTGGCAAAACAGTGAAATCTTTGAGAAAGAAATAGAAGAAAAAAATTTTTTTACTTGGTGAATACATGAAGTCACAAAATAGTCAAAGCATCAATTTTTACCTGTAGAGTTCTATGTAGAATACAATTTTTGCAAGATTCAGGATTGCAGTACAGCAGGAGCAGACAACAGTTTACAAAACAATGTCAGACTTTTCATAAAAGACTTATAATCTAAATTAGGATATCTGGAAAAGGTTTACATTAACATTATAAAAATCCCCAAGTGTATCCATACTGGATTGGCTTAAATTATTGAATTTTGTCCTTATAGGTATGAGAAATATATATATATATATATTTCTCTCTTTCTAGGGGGAAAGAGTTGGCTATCAGAGAGAAAGGATAAGAGAAAGTGATAAGCATTACCAGGAGAAGGGCATGAATTACCACAGCTATGAATGAAAGGTGGAAATGGCAGGAGATTGGGAGGATAACAATTAGATAAATCTTCAGCTAGAAGATAAGAAGATCTTAGGTGGTGAAGAACAACCTTGGGAGATGAGGGATAACATGCTGGGTATAGAGAAGAACATTCCTAAAATATCTTTTTGCATTATAAATAAAGCCTGGAGGCTGTTGCATGAATGTCAAACTCAATGTCTCTTCAAAGTGCTAGTTGTGCAGTATTTCCCCTTTGAATCATATGTGCATCCAGTTTCTGGTTCCTTTCAACATCCCATGTATTGGAAGGTGAACATTGAAGAATGTACTTCCAAAGCAATCTTCTCAGCTGAAAGTGTGGAGGAATACAATGAAAGACAGCCTGGCAGCCAGTATGTTTGGCTTTTTCTTTCTGATCAAATGTTTTACAGTCGATTTTCTTTTCATCTGTGATGTTCTCTTAACTGCCAATCTATGATGTATGTAAGTATCTTATATATTTGCTATTGTTCTTCTTTGAGTATGCTTCTTGGTGGTCCTAAAATATCCTGCAGAAATTGGATACATCTCATTATTTATCAAAATTGCTTTCTTATTTTATAATGAATGGAGCCACACAAGACTCTGGTTTATTAGTATCTAGCTATAAGCTCCAATTTTCCTTGAAATTTGGTGTTATCCTGATGTACATTAAATATGTGGTTTTAGCAGTTTCTGTTTTCACTACCACAACAAAGTTTAATAATTTTATTATAATTTATCACTTTATTAATAGTTCATCATGTCTTGTGAATTATTCTTTGCTTTGATGGTGTTGAGCAAGTCTAGAATTTTAGAATTAGAAGGTTTTTCATAGTGTCTTGCTCAACACGACTTCTACATGAGTGTTACGGGTCCCACAATTTGCCATTTCATTCACATTATCTGATAAAACTACTAATAGAATTCTACGCCATGAAGACTGTCCCACAGATTCCTGTAAAAAAAGAAAAGACAAAAATCCATAATACACTGCATGTCAGGTGACAAGAAACAGGTTGTGTTATGTTTTGCATTTTGGCCAGTTAAAGGATTTTTCAATGAAATTACGAGAATCATCAATATCAATTTTATTTCAAGAGAAATGTTGTGACTGCATTCTTCTTTTCTTTTTTATATAGTGCATCCAAATGTCATCTCAATAATTTTATGCCTCACTTTCATGAAGTTTCTTGTTATTTGCCTCAATCATTTCCCCCCATTCTGAGTAGTTCTAGAAACCAAATACTGCTTTTCACCATGTTGAAGATCTATAGTGATGATGTGTCCTTTCAACATTTTCCAAATTTTCATCTTTCACATTTATTGACAGTTGTAGAATTATCCATATACTGAAAATCCACATCCATATAACAACTTTACCTTGAAAAATGTGATCAGATTAAAATATTTGTGGAACTGCTGGCTCCTCTGCCAGAGCAACACATGGCTCAGCTTAAAGTCCTTATATTTGTTCTGCTGTACTGTAGAATACTTTGCTGCTGTGAATATTCCATTTTGGACTTTTCTACCCAATTCTAATATAGGTTGTGTCTTTCAGAGGTGCTATAATAGAAAGTTTAGTTATCTTTGAAAATATGTAGTACAGTGATGCTGGCTGGATGTCAGGCACCCACCAAAACCTCTTTATCACTTTTCTCTGCAGCTGTAAGGGGAGAGAAAATATAACAAAAGAGTTCATTGGTTGAGATAATGACCAGGAGAGATCACTCAGCAAATAACATCATGGGCAAAACAGGCTCGAATTAGAGATATGAACTGAATTTATAACTAACAAAATCAAAGCAGGATAATGAGAAGTAAAATAGCACCTCCAAAACACCTTACACCCCACTGTCTCTCCTTTCTGGCTCTACCTCCTCCCCCACTTGAGCTGGAATACATGGAATGGGGGTTGTTGACATTTGTTTCTACCACTGCTCAGAGAGGGGAGTCCTTCCCCTGTTCCAGTGTGGGTCCCTCCCATGGGACACAGCTCTCTGTGAACTTGTGTGACATGAACTCATCTCATGAGCAACAGCTCTCAGTGAACTGCTGCAGTGTGAGTCTATCCCATTGCAGCAGCTCTTCCCAAGCTCTTGTAGTGCGGGTTAGTCTTCCATGAGGCACAGTTCTTCTAGGACAGTTCTTCAAGCTCCAGCATCGGCTCCTTTCTCCGTGGACCTTCAGTGGCCTCACAGCCTCCTCTCAGGCATCCATCCACTCTGGCGTGGGCTCCTGCATGGACTCTGAGTGGATCTCTGCATCACTGCAGTCCTCCATGGGCTGCAGGGGCACAGATGCTTCACCATGATCTGCACCATGGGCTGCAGGGGAGCCTCAGCTCAAACACCTGGAGCACCTCTTGCCTCCCTTCTGCACTGACCTTGTCTGTAAAGTTGTTCCTGTCACATGGAGAGGAACTGTGTTCTTCTCTGGCTTCAATTACAGCTGTGCAATGACTTGTTTCTTCTTCTTCTTAACTATGCTATCACAGGAGTATTACCATCATTTCTAATTGGCCCACTCGTGACCAGGGGCACATCCGTCTTTGGAGATGTCAGGATTGGCTCTGCCAGATGTGGAGGAAGCTTCCAGCAGCTTCTCACAGAAGATCTCCCTGTAGACCCTGCTACCAAAACTTGGCCATGCAAACCCAATACAACAGTAATCAGTTGATCTTTTTCATAAATCCATCCTGGAAATATTGACTGATCTTTCAAAAAAAAATTTTTTTTTTGGCTGAGCAGAGAATATAGAAGAGACTGGGGTGTTTTGAGAGAAAAAAGGTCACCTAAATATGAGAGGTTATTATAGACTCACAGTCTTTGTAATTTTTTAAATTTCTTGCTTTGCATGTTGCAAGTGCATAAAGTTAGGTGTACAGCAGTAAAAGAGCAAGCTTACTGTATTCTCACTTTCCTGAGAACTAAGTGAACTTTTAAGGAAAATATAAACCCTGTACAGGCTTCAAATCACTTAGCTAGCTATTAAGAAGAAATAACATAATGTTGGATCATTTTTGGTTAAATATTCTAGAAAATTCTGCCTTTAAAAATGCATCTTTATGCTAATAATTTAGTTCTACATTGTAAAAAGTTTCTGGAAAAATTCTCTCTAAGACATAAATGAAGATAAAATTGACATTCTAAATTATATTAATTATTTCTAATATATAAAATATTCATTTCTAGCTAAAGTTTCAACTATTAGTTGAGTTAACTTATAATTAATTTAAATTTAGGAAAATGTAGTAATTAAACAAGAAAAAAATCTTCGTATAATTACTATAAAATTGTTAATTGATACTACATATTATTGTCAATAAACAGACTTAAAGAGAGGAATTAGAAAAAAACATATTTTCACTGAGAATAAGAAAGGATTTAAGTCACAGTAAATGCTTCATCTACACTCCAAAATCAACATGTAACTGATATGTTTTAAAAAATAGGTTTTAAAAATAGGTGAAGATGTGGCTTTTGTCTTATATGGCACATAAAAGAAAAAAAAAATCTGTGATATGTTGTTTGTTTGAATAGGACAATTGGGAAAAATTCTGCATTAAATTTCATTTAAAAGAAAATGTCCCCAATTATGTGTGAAACATTTCAAGGCAGCAACAAAATTTGTCTTTTAAGGTGAGTATTTTAATTTGGCTACAGCTTTCTAGGAAACTGAGGATAGTTGGGTATCCGTCTCTCAGGTCTGGACATTTCACTATGCCAAAGGAGTGCTGTACATCCTGATACACCCTATCCATCTCATTCGTTTTCCCACTATTTTTTTTTGAAGCTACGTAAGGGTGCAAGAAACTAAGAGAAGGGACATATATCTGCTTGTTTTTTACAACTATAATTCCTGAAGACCTAATGCAAAGTACTTGGTTAAAATAACTGTTTTTTCTTCTTCCCATACTGATTTGTTTCAACATTAAAACTTTCTCAGCTTTTCTGTAATAAGGAAATCACTTGAGAGCAACCTACCTAGCCAGTGGGGCAGTAGTGGCAGCAGCAGCAGCGGTGACAGAGGTTAAGTCTGGGAGTGAGCATTAATTTTACCAGGGACACCCAAGCTGCAGTCCAGGGCTCTGTTCAGACCTGGGAGCCTTTGTGGGACATTTTAACATCTCCACGGAACATGAGCAACCCAGAGTGCGTGTCAGAAGGACATAGCACAGCAGTTTGCAGGACAGTTCATGTAAGAGGCTGCAACCACTCTCCTGGCTCCTGAGACAAATACACCTGGTGGTTTTTGCATTCCCAGTCAGAACAGACTGAGTAATGATTTCCACATGGTCAAAAGCTGCTGCTAGTAAGTAGCATGGTGACCCAGATGGAGCTCCCTAAGAAGAATGAAGGTGTCCAAGTCTTCAATTGCAGGGACTGCTTGAGCCTGGCATTAATACTGGACAGCCCAGATGACATCTGCATGCAGTGTGACTTAAGCAGATGATCTGCTCAGCTTGGTAGCTAAACTTGAGGAGGAAAGGGAGAGCCTGAGGACTACCGGGGCATGTGAGAAAGAAATAGACTGCTGGAGTCACATCCTTCAATCCATTAAAGAAATGCAGTAAATGGAAGTTCAGCAAGAGTCAGAGAAGCCTCAGATATGACTGGCCAGTGCACTTTGCCAGCTCATGTCCAGCCTCTTATCCACCAGCATCTTCAAATCCTTTTTGGCAGGGCAGCTCTTGCTCTTTTCATCTCCCAGACTGCGTTGATATCAGCGGTTACCTCAACTCTTGAGCAGCACCTTTCACTTAGTTGTTGATTGCAACCCTCCGAACGCAACCATCCAACCACTTCCTTGTCCATGTAACAGTCCACCCATTAAATCCATCTTTATCTCTGATTTAATGTTGCAGGGAATAGTGTCAAAGGCTTTACAGAAGTCCTGAAAATGACAGATAAATGACAGATAAATTACATCTGTAGACCTTCCCTTGTCCACTGATGGGGTCACTCCATTATAGAAGGTCACTGGGTTGGTCAGGAAGGATTTTCCCTCGGTGAAGCTGTGCATTCTAACTGTCCTGAGTCACTTCACTGTCCTTCTTGTGACTTAACATAGCTTGTAGGAGGGTCTGTTCTATGGCCTTCCCAAGCACAGAGGTGAGGCTGACAACCTCCTTTCTACCCTTCTTAAAGATAAGTACAATATTTCCCTTTTCCCAGTCACTTCTGGACTTCAGACTACTGCTAAAGCTTTTCAAATACAGAGAGGGGCTTGTCAGCTACTCTGCCAATGCCCTCAGAACTCTGGCGCATCTCCTTGGGTCGTGTACTCTTATGCACATTCACATTCCTCAGGTGGTCACAAATCTGATCTTTGCGTGGCAGGGCGCTTTCTCCCCCAGTACCCATGCTTCCGTCCATCCACTGGAGAGATGTGGGAATAGAAGTTTCCCTTGAACACTGAGTCAAAGTTGTTGAGTACTTTGTCCTTGCCCTCATTCATTGTTATTAATTACTGTTGTTTCTCCAGGGGAGAATACCTTTTTTCACTTCTCTTTGCTGTTAAAGTACCTGTATAAGCCCTTCCTGCTACTCTTTGTGTGCCTTGCCAGGTTCAGTTTCAGCTTCGTCTTGGGCTTTCCTTGCTCCACCTGTACATATCGAAACTTTATTTCTTGCCTCCCTTGCCCGATTTCTTGTTCCTGGGGATTGCTAGCTCTTGCACTCTATGGAAGACTTCCTTAAAGATCTTCCAGCTCTGATTTTCTCCCCTGTCTCTGAGGGAAGTCTTCCAAGGGATCCTACTGACTATCTCCCTTAAGAGCTGGAAGTCTGTTTTCCTAAAGCTCAGAGACCTAACTTTACTCCTTACCTGACCCATATTCCTCAGAACTAAAAACTCCACAGTGCATGACCATTGCAGCCCAGGCTGCCTCCAGTCTTGGTGCTCCAAATCAACTCATGCTGGTGACCATCAGATCAAGGATTGAATGTAACCTGTAATGTGAGGATAAGGGCAGAGGTCTGCAAACTGGCAGCCAAAGGCAGGAATGACCTGGAGAATGTGGACATTGATCCTGCTACCTCTCACATACTAAGCAAGTATTCTACTATTTGAGCCAATCCCTTCCCTGAAGTCTTGCTAGTTAGTATGAAAAAGATATGTAAGTGTTGCAGGAGCCCTAATTGAAACTAATTTATTCTAATCAATAAACGTATTATTTATCTTTTTCCCTTTTTCCTGTTTAGTTAGAATACTTACTGCTTTAGACATTGGAAAATGGTTTTGATTTCCAATGTATGTACAGGTAGCTCTAAAATATGGGTATATTTTCCTCCACCTAAAATTTACTCATTTTGTTACACAAATTCCTTACAGAATGATGGCTACCTTTCTGATATAAATCAGTGATCAGAAAGAAACTGTAATTTTGCAAATCAGGAAATCCTATGGAGAGTAAGTGATTTTCAAGCTATCTATATCTGATTTGAGTAACTGATTCATTGAGGTGGATGACTGTGTGAGTGATTCTGTAGCTGTCAATAATGAAACAAGAAGCTCAGGACCACACATATAAGCCAGTACTTCTGCACATTTGTGTGTCCTCTATTAACTCAAAGTTATAACATCTGCAATTAGTGATGTAAGAAGTTCATAAGGATTTTCCTTCCTCTTTATTTCACATCTTCTGAAATCGGAGTGTGAGAATCTCTGTGGTCTCTGAACACTTTCACACTGCATCATGTTGCCTGATTGCATGGCAGTCTTATGGACAAAGTGGTAGGAAAGCCCAAATGTTTCGTCTATTCAGTCTTATGCCAATTTCAGTTTACGATCTGACTTTTGAGTCTTCATCCCCATATTAAGACACATTACTTACACGTATGTGGCAAAGATGAATACTAAAGATGAAAAATCTTTTACAATTCCTCCTTCATAGTTTGACATTGTGTGTGTCAGGTAAGAACAGGTATTGCTTGCTTGGTTAAGTATTCAGCAATTCTGAATAATAATCTTAGCCTAAAAATAAGTATGAAAATGTAGAACTAGAAATCTTAGAGAAATCTTAGCATTAGTATGGAATCTAATTTACAAAGTCTTGAAATAATTACTGTCAACACAGGGTATCAAAAGTGAAAACTGTTAAAAGCTGAGTTAATTGCACTTGATCTTGAAGCCACTGGGAGATGCAGCTACTGCTTTGCACATAGCTAATTCTACTGAATAACCAATTCTTGTAATTTGTATTTAACTTAGCTTTTTAAAAACACCTGGTTTCTGTCTGAGCAGTTACTGAAATTCATGAGGGCTACCATTAGCCAACATTTTTAGTGTAGTACAACAGTAACTTCTACAAATAGATTTTAAATAACATTAGTTTGAGAAAAATAAGAAGTAAAAAAAAAATAAATAAATAAAATAAATAAATAAATGCAAAAAAAGAGAAACCCACCAGAAGAGAAAGTTCATCTTTAATCTTCATAAAAAGTTCAATTTATTCTATGTAATATTTTTTCTCTAGTAGCCTCAAAAGAAGCCATAGTTCGAATTCAAAAATGAATAAAGCAATTTCAGAGAAAAGACATCTCATATTAAACTATTATGCTTCTTTACCACCTTGTAAAATACAGAAATAAAATATATCAATTTATTTCATATTCATGTCTGATAGAATAGGGTAGGGTATGGTAGGGTAGGGTAGGGTAGCGTAGGGTAGGGTAGGGTAGGGTAGGGTAGAATAGAATAGAATAGAATAGAATAGAATGGAATGGAATGGAATGGAATGGAATGGAATGGAATGGAATGGAATGGAATGGAATAGAATAGTCCAATTGGAAGGAACCTTCAGCAATAATTCACTTCAAATGCCTGACCACTTTAGGGCAGGCAGAGTTACATTAGAGCTTTTTTGAAATCATTTGTAAGTGCTGTGTCTTCAAGCTGTCCCCAAGATCCTTGTTAGGAAATAAAACTTTTCAAATTATTTCTTTGTTCATTGTTTTTTGTTGGTGTTTTTGTTGGTTTGTTTCATTGTGGTTTTTTTAACATTACTAAATGGTGAAACCCAGAAAACTTAATAATATTTCATAGAAATATATTTCTATATGCTGGAAAAGTATGAATTCTGGCTGTGTGCAAATATAAGGATAAATGCAACTTATTATCATGCTGAATCTGAATACAACCACATAGATATAGTATCTTTTAATCATGCTTTTGGAAAGAAGAAATATGTTTCAAAGATAATGCTGAAAGATATTATGTAAATTTAGAAAACACAAAAATCCTTAGGTCATCTCAGTAAAAAATGACAGAAATATTAAGATTACAGAGACAATTTATTGCTTACATGATGAATGATGTGACTGTCTTGAGATACCTTTTTCCATGATCCTAAAAGTTTTTTTCTAGGAATCTGAGAAAAATCTAAGCATTTTGCCACACAGTAGTAACTAATGAAATATCAACTTTTCTTTTTTCTGTACCACTTATTTTCACTTTCTGGAAATTTAAGTTCCTTTAGTAGCTCTTCTTTGGTGTGCCAATACTAAAGCCTCCAAAGAGAAAACCTATCCAGTCAAAGATTTTTTAAATTCATATATGATTTAAGATGTACACCACCATGAATTCAGAAATGTTTTACTCTATGCTTCTACATGATGTATTTCGTTAATTGTCCATCTATGCCTGGGGAGGTGTCAGAGACTGAAATATTATAGTTTATGACTTAAACATCTTCATGAAGGACGTTTGCCTTTTACAGAAAAACTGTATTACAAAAGCTGCAGAGAAGACCACCACACCCTGAATGAGGCCCTGGCAGAGGCCCTACATTGCTCATTGATGAAGATTAAGTAACAACTCAGGGCTGGGGGAGAAGAATAAATCCACAGAGCACAAGGTTAACACCTTAGGAGTGGAGACCTTGGCTCCAGGGCTATCAGCCGCCAGGCCCGCACAGGCGCTGGCACCAAAGGGTGGGGGAGAGAGGCTCTGGGTGCGGGGGAAAGNTTCCTTCCTTCCTTCCTTCCTTCCTTCCTTCCTTCCCCTTTGCCTCCTTTGCTATTAAATAATATGTATCAGTTTTCTGGCACCAAGATCTAACCTCATCTGGTTTAAATCATTTTTTTTGGGTATATTTTGAACCACTCTGGATTTGAGCTACTTTATTCACAGAAACTTAGTTTCCTCTCCTCTTCTGTGTTTAAACTGAATCATAACAGGAAGTATGCGAGAGTTGTATTTTAGTATCCTTAGCCCATGTTATGCTATACCATTCAAATAATGATACCATGAACATGGTCTTTCTGTCAGAAAATATTTTTTTATGAAACAATCTGCCTGATTAAAAAATAATAAGTTGAACTTTTGTCCAAATTCAGCAGTTGTTTTGGAAAATTGTTGCTTCTGAGTCCTTACTGTCATATAAAGATAAATTTTCTAGGTTAGTCATGAAAATATAGACTGATGGTAGCTGCCTCAAAGTATGATTTTTTTTTTTTAGACAGAGAAACTGAGGAGAAAAAAAGAAGGCTTTTGAACAAAGCAATAAACCCTTTTTTGCAAAGATCATAGGATCCACAGTAGTTATTTTTTCCAAGACTTTCGCTATATCAGGAGGAATATTCCTTCACCATCATAAGCTATTTCCAAATCTAGATCTCTCCAGATCTAGGTATCTTACAAATGAGCCTCTGTATGAAGCTATGAAGGTTTAATGTGAAGCATTACAATGGCTAGATAGTACTGCTAAAAATGACTGCACTGGAAGTCTCCCCTCCATAGGACTGTGTGGAAAATGTCTGTAATGTAACACATTTATTGGTAGCTTCCTTTGTGCTAAGACACCACAATAGACTGGGGGAAAAAAAATATTTCCTTTTCTGAGGAAATTTTTTTGCATACACATGTGAAAATAACTGCCTTTACATGCTCTCATTTACTGGTGTGGATTGCTGCCAGATGCCTTTCACTGTTATTTTATTATGCATACACCCGCTCTGTCCCTCCATTCCCCATACTTTATAGGGGGCTTTAAGCAATAAAATTTAACGTGTTTGCTGTTCTAAGCAAATTATCAAAATAGGTTTTGATTGATATTCTAGATTGTTACTTGGCATGGAACTTTATGATCATAGATTGTT
Source organism: Donacobius atricapilla (assembly GCA_013397315.1). Classification (NCBI taxonomy): domain Eukaryota; kingdom Metazoa; phylum Chordata; class Aves; order Passeriformes; family Mimidae; genus Donacobius; species Donacobius atricapilla. The sequence goes on along the minus strand of WBMY01010621.1, from coordinate 14,107 downwards.
ATAGCTTCAATAGGTATCTTCCCCTTTCTACTGAACTTTGGCTGTTATGTTAACCTTTTCTGGGAATTATGATTCTGTAGGAGGAGTACTCACTTAAGCATGAATAATTTGGTAGAAGATTCCTAAGGGATTTGATAAAAATTCCTCTGATTAAAAGCGTATCTTGCAATTTATTTTTGACTTTGTTAATTTATTTCGAATTAATTGCCTGATAGACAGAGTGATGATATACTCATGGTCTGATCATTTTAGTCCTGCTATATTCTGTGTTACTGTTCAACAGCTGCATAATGAAGCCTCTATCTGAACTGGAAACTCATGTTTTCTGAGAGGTAGAACTTTGGAGTGAATTGTTGTGCAGTGCTTGCTAAGCATGCTTCTGTACATACCCTTTTGCAGCTGTCACAGGCACTGTAGAGTAATACAGGCAGGTTGGGAGGATCTCTATATCATCCCCTAGTGTTTAGTTGCCCTTAATCTCTTTTGGTAGCAGAGTTATGAAATGCACGAAATGTGAGTTATGAAGCTTGAATGAAATCAATCTTTGCTGCATCCAAATGCTCTTGCATTTTATAATTTCTTCTGTTGTAACAGGCTTCTTGAAATTCCTTCACTTCATATACATACCTGGTCTGGGACATGATCCATCCATGGAGGTCAGAATAAAAGAATCATGGAGGATTTTCATCCCTTTGAGATAGTGTATAAAACTCTTTTTTTTTGTTTTGGTTTGATTTGGTTTGGGTTGGGTTTTTTTTGTTTGTTTGTTTTGGTTTTGGTTTTTTTGGTTTGGTTTTGGTTTGGTTTGGTTTGGTTTGGGGTTTTAGGGGTTTTTGTTGTTTTGTTTTTGTTTTTTTTTAACCTTATTAGCATTTTGTAGTCCTATAGAGGATGTAAAATTCCTGGGGCAGTAGCCATCTTATCGATATCATACAGCAGGGAAAAGTACGAGAATTGCTAGCATGTATCCAGAGATTACTGACCCTTAGCTTAACTAAGAGATAACTTTGACATCTCCATGATTGTCTTTTATAACTGGAAATGAGTGTGTGACCTATCAGGTCAGCTGTCATCTTTTGTTTGTGACTTAGCCCTCAGTAACTGTAGAAGAAAATTTCTCCTCAGCAAAGCAATGAGTAAGGGTGATGAAAAAAGCCTTTCTGTTGACTATACAAAAGTATAGTATATGTGTGTGTTGTACCAGCACATAAACTGACAACTATTTAGACAAATGCATGGCATATGACATGCTGGAAAATAAAAACTCTGTAGAAAAAATATTATTTGATGTATCTGATTCTCAGCTGTACCTCAAGAAATATTTGTGAACACAGTCTCTACTAATTTGTGACGAGTACCTGCTTTCTGTCTGCCTTGAAGTTTGCATTTGTCACTCTCTTTGCAGGGAAATGAAATTAAATTTGCAGAGTCTTTTTTTGAGAATACATTGCAGCCATATCTGTGGATCACTCATTCTCTTCAAATCTTTCTGAAGGAATAAGCCTCCATTAAAATAATGGAAGATCCAAAGTGACCTTCAAGGAGTGGTGATCTTAAGTCAACACTTGTACATGTTGGGCCAAACACAAACTAGATTCAACCTCCCAAGAAATTAATTATTTAATTTCAATTTATAATTTTATTTATTAAACAAGAAAATAAGTGACTGTTTTAATTTTCCATCTGCTACCATATTTTTTTTCCTGCACCTAATGATGGGTTACTGTTACAGTGAACATCTTGTATATCTTGCCAGACTGCTGATGCAGTGGCTCCAGGAAAGTAGCCTACAACAATTAGTAACAGGAGACAAATCAATCACTAACACAAATACCTCAAAGTACAGGTGTTTCAACAACAAAAGCACATGAAAGTAAAACTTATGTTTCATAAACCTATTCTCGTTAAAGTGACATGGATGAAGACATTTGTCTAAAAAAATACACAAAAATCACAGATAGGATTTGAAAATATTTAGAGGAAGATGCTTGCTACTTTAAGGATGGAATTTCTGCTGTACTATTAACTATCCTATATAAAAGCAATAATTAAAAATTAATTAAAATAATTAAATTTTTAATAATTAATAAATATATATTCAGCCTGTATTAGGTAAATTCATGTTAAGCATTTTGTGTGCTCCAATATCTTGACCACCTATATTTGAACACACTTCAGAGAAAATGTCTCCATAGAGGATGCAAGCATTTCAGTTTCACTACATCTGTTTGTACATTTGAAAGTGAGATATAAGAATTAGAAGATCTTATAATGAATTTTTTATTCCAGCATTATGTTTACTAGACAAAAATACCAGGATAGAGATAAAAACACCATAAAACCCATCTGTTTTGCTGATTTTGACTATGAGGGGAAATACAACAAATTTTTGTCTGTCTTTTATCAAAATACCAGATTAGAAAATGCCAGGAACAAGATTAAAGATTTATTCAATTAAGAACAACATAACTTGTTACTCCGTTTAAGTTTCTTGTTTACAGACTTGTTAGAAACTCATGAAAATATATGTGACTGCACTGTGTTGTCAGATAGTCTTTTTTTCATAATCTTTGTGTGTCAATAGCCTTCATAAAAATTTGAATTTGCATGAAATCATGCTTATACAAATCTACATGGTATAAATTTGCAAGTGTTATTAATATTTTGATTCAATATGACCTACATCTTTTTCTAATGATATGGTGTAATTCTTCTGTCAGGGTAGCTTTGCTGCTTACAATAACTGAGGATGTGCAACCTAGTGATTACGGAGCATTTCAATTCAGACACTAGATGAGAAAAAAACAACAATATTTACCCTTCTCTGTTATTGTTCAACAGCTACAAACTGAAACCTGTATCTGAATTGGAAACTTAGGTAGCAATTATGGAGCACTCTATCTGCCACGGCTGCAATCTCAGTCAAATGTCCTTAACTTCTCTTATAAAAGACCATTTCTTTAGGGGTTTTCTTTGGGTATATTCTTGTTTTTATAACTTACCATTTCATGGATTTCTTTTTTTATAAATGGGATGCTTTATGTCATAGCTCTTTTTCAGCGAACAGGCAATTTATTATGTTGTGATTTCTAATAACACTGCGTATAGGACAGTGTTCGTATTAGTGAAATAGACATAGTTAGGCATACAGCAATCTAGCACAGCAGCAAAGAATTTTCATTCTTATTGTTTATTTTACATACACTATGTCTGTGTGTATTTTTTATATGTACGTAAACATATACCGTGTGACATAATGAAAGAGCTTAAAAACAAGGAAAGCTGCAAATATTTTCTACATTATACACACAGCTAGAATATTGCGTATAAAAGGTAGGTAGCATTTATTTTCATGTATCAAAAATGGAGAACTGAGGTATAAACTGATGATCACCTCAGTATATATCATTTAGCACATGTATAGGAATAACGTGTGGTGCATGATCTGACAGGCGTGTATGGTGAAGAATCTGTACCTTTTTATTCAGTCAGAAACAGCACAACATAAACACAGAAATTAAATAGGGCCAGTGTTGAGGCAGGGAGAGGAATTTTCTCAGGTTGACGGCCACCTACTGGGCACCAATGGAATGCTGAGTTGCTAACTGGTCAGAGGTTTCCAACTGTTGCAGCAGATATTTTATAAAAGCAGCATTAATGTTTGCAACTGATGCAAGGATTTTTCCCTAGCTACAGAAAAAACAGGTCTTACAGCCTTAAAGAAAATATGTTTTAGGATTCAGCCTACTGCCTTTCAATTCAGAACTCTCTTCCATTAACTGCAGTGAAATTAGAGTTAAGCTTTTAACACCATGTCCTTTGGAAAATGTAGGAAAGAAGATCAATAAAGTAACCAAGAATTTTCTGTTCTAAATATTAGTGATGTCTCAAGAGCAACTGAGACAGCTGATTCTTTTAATATGAGAATCTGAGATTGACACAACTGAGTACAACAATCAGGCACATAAATATTTCCTAATGATGTTTGATTACATAGGTAGAGTGATCCTGCCTATTCAAAGCATATGATGGATAGACTCTTGGCAGATAGGAATGTCTCTTACAGTATTGCTCCTAACAACTATCATAACAGTATATCATGCTAAAAACAGTCAACAGAAATAAAGAAGAAAGAGGAAAACATATTGTCACAAAATTAGGGTCTGTACTATATATATATATTCACATACATATATATATTCACTCATACATATGAGAAAGAGAGCAATTCAAGTTCTGATTTCCTGTGGAGTGCTAGTTTAAAAAAATCAAATTCAATTATTAGTCTAGAAAGCTAAGTCACACATCATAAATTTGCATGTCATTGTTAATCACACGTTTAGTCGATCTTTAACTGTTTTTTAAGTTTTGTAGTTATGATTAATACTGCCACATACATCAAATGAAAAGTTTTCTTGCAGACAGAGCATTCATCAGAATTGCCATGAAGTCTACAAGTGGAGAGCCCTGTGTTGGGGTTTAGGATTCTCCCTTCTGTTTCTTTCTCTCAAGGAATCTTCTCCCCTATGCGTTGCTAGCAGACAATAATGACCGGGTGCTTAGGGGAGACAAGAGAAGTGGCCGCAGCTCAAGGGCAGGGATCCAGCTGGCTACTCTTTTTTTTTTTTACCTAAGGGGTTCTCTGGGAAGGGGAGAGACGGGGGAG
>WBMY01010620.1:668455-763802 GCA_013397315.1 Donacobius atricapilla | reverse complement strand
GAATCTGAAATACATGAAAGCTACAACTGAAGGCATCACCATCAGCACCGTGTTCCTGCACAGGGTGTAGCTGCTGCTGCCTCATTTCTTCCTCTCCAGCCTCCAATATCTCCTTTTTGTTAACAAAACTTCTGGACTGTGCCTGCTCAGCCCTCCCAAAAGCCCTGGCTTTGGAGCAGGGAGAGGAGAAAGGGAACGCCATTGTCATCTGTTGGGCCCTGCAGTGGGAGGCTCCTTCGTGCTAAAATCTGGATTTTGTTAAATTTTTTAACTGCAGAAACAAAAAGTGTCAAGCGGCCGTGCTGAGCACACGGGTGACCACGCGAGCGAATCCGGTCGATTGCAGCTCGGTAATTTCCTGTAAGGAGCTTACTGGATTAGGGCAAGAGCTTGGTTTGTCAGCAACACCACCTGACTGTAATATTTATTGAGCAGTATTACCTGTTTTAAATATTAGTCCACTTCTGCCCCATTCATGCCTTCATTCCTGAGGTAAGAGGGGCTTTTTTAGTTCAGTGGCTAACAAAGCCATGTAGTGGAGAGGACGCCTGCTGTTTTTTCACGCTGCTGAGCGGGCAGTTTTAGTAGCTGAAGCACTTCCAGATTTACCTCAATGTGCTTTTGTCACCATAATCCCTCCTCCATGTCAAGACTGATTCTCTTTCCTAGCCAAGACTCACATCGTGCGTTTTTGCTGTTCCATTTCTTGTCCTCTTTATTTTTTGTTTGTTTGTCTGTTTATTAGTCGATAACAAATCGGGAAGATGTTGGTAAACCAGTCAGGTTTTTGCTTGTTAGCTGGAGTCTGCGCTACACTGATTATCCTGGCTTTAGCCTATTACTTGTATTGGTAAGTTGGATTTTTGTACTGTGACTGTGCTGGTGGTGGCTTGTCCTTTAAAATGCTTCCTTGGGGCGAGCTGGAGGGTGGTGGTCCTTTCTGAAGTGCCCTGATATGTACTTACTAATGCGTGGCTGGGGTAGATACCTTCCCTGGTTTGCCCTGGTGCCCTCGTTGCTTGTTACGGGGCTTGCTGTTGGAGTTTTTGTGGTTTTTTTTCAGCTGAGAGCATAGTGGCTAAGGATGCCGCTTGGGCAAGAAGGTGACTGTGTATCTCCATTTTTTTCTGCAAGCCGTTATAGAGCTCTTCCACTCTTATTTTGTGCTCTTGGTGTTCTCACAGCTGTCTCTCACCGCGTAACACGGAAATTAGGCTGATGGGCTCACCGTGTATTAGGGTGTTTGTGGGACACGTATGTCTCCAGCATAGAAAAGGGATGTTTCAGGCAGGTGAAAATTAAGATTCTACCCCTTGGGGGTGAGCTGGGCCTGGCAAGGTGGTGGCTGGGAGCAGCAGAGCCAGGAGCCCACGTGTGCCTGGGTGTTTTGGCTGAGTTTGGGAAGGGTAGGAGCAGGGCAGAACTGCCCTACATTTCTGGGCTGGCCTTGTTTCTCTGTGTCTCCACATATATCCAAGACTTTCGCCCAAAAGAAATCTTGGAACTTTTTAGAACCTCATCTGGAGCAACTTTTAGAAACCCAATCTGTTGACTGGTTTTAGTGAAAAAATACACATCAACTGTAAAAGGAAAATCTTGCTGGAGTTGGAATTATGGCTGTGCCTGGAGAACTTTCCAAGAGGTGTGACATTGCTGAGAACAAGTTTCCAGCATGACTCATGAGTTTGTTTGTTTGTCTTATAAGTTGTTTGAAAAACAAAAGAAATGAAAATCTGTGTAGGATCATCTTGGTTTTATTTTGCCAAGTATTTCCTCCAGGCAGTTATGCCTGTTCTATTTACAAGGCTACAATCCTCTGTGCGCGTGTGTAAGCACACACTTGTAATATTAATGAATTTATTTAGAATTAAGGTTTACAGTTATTCTCTGCAGAAGTGTAAACTCTCAGCTATACACTGTGGCAACTCAAATTAAAATGTATGTGATCTCTGTAATCCTCAAAATGTGCAAGAAAACAGGCATGTGTAAGTGACTTTACAGTTTTAATGTAAAAATCAGGAAATCTAGCACTTAAGGACACCTATAGCGCTCCTGCTAAATGTTATTTTTAACAAAAGAAAGTTCGTGTGGTAAGTATGTACATGAACCCAGTGTAGTTTTTAATTAATTCTTCATGTCTTAACTCAATATTGGGGTGTGGTATGTGCATCTGATAGCAGGTAGATTTTGTACTGATGCAAATATAAATTTGTGTGCATTATGCATACAGCGTAACATGCACCCAGCTCTTGTAATTCTTTTTTTCCCCTTATTTTGTTCCCTCTTAAAATTCTTGACTTGAATCCAGGTCAAATCTGGTTTGCAGGAGAGATTACAATTCTGCACACAGCAGGAATTAGCTGGTATTAGGTCAGATCCTCTTCTTCAACAACCTCAGGGTTCAGGAGAAAATTAATTACATCACCTGCTTGTTTGTGAAAAGAGAGCTCATTCAAACCTCTTGATTAGATATTGATGAGACTTAATGCGAGTACCTCAGAGCTCCTTTTTGCCTTTGTTGGTTTGGGTATTTTTAACTCTTTAGTTTGTTGTTGCTTGAAGAAAGCTGACTTTGATAAATATTTTAGTTCATTAATTTTTAACGTAAGTTTGCCCTGTAGGAAGTAACTAGAAAGACTAATTATTTCCTTTTTCTTCTTAAATATGTTAGTTTGGCTGCTGAAATTCCCTTAGAATATCCTCAGACAGAGCTGGGGTGATTAAGATCAGAGATCACCAGTTCAGCAGGGAATCAACTTTGCATATTGAGAGATTAACTCGGGGTTGTTTTTTTTTTTTTTTCTGTAATTCCATCTGATCTTTCGCTTCTCCGGGGTTGGAGCACCCTTATTAACTTGCTGGACCAGATACATTTTGGACACTTTCTGGGCTAAATTTAGTTTGTCCTCTCTAAGGAATTCATCCAAGGGACGGAAGATGCTTTGTTCCTCTGGGACTTGTGGCACCCTCCAGGCCTGGGGCTCCCTCACTGGGTTTCTGATGCAATATCACCCCAAGCCTTGGAAATCAGCACGTCCCTTCTACTTCCCCCCAGAAAGAGAAGGATCAATGTGCATTTCTTGGATATGTGAAGGCTGGTGCCCGGGCAGTGGTGAAAGGGTGAGGGACCACCACAGTCTCAAAGCTGCAGGCAGCCGTACAGGGAATAATCCAGAGAGCTCTCCCATTACCCAGCCACATTTCCTTCTGATATCAGGTGTGAATCCTCACAGGACACGCTCAGCAATCCAGTAGTGCAGAGCCAAAGTACACAGAAATTTTAAGAGCATTCAACATCGCATTTTCTTCTTTGCTTGGTCGTTGCTGCTTCAGAGAGTTTGTTTGGTTAAATTCTCTCTACAACATGAGCCCCTAAAAGAATTGTCCTTTTTCACCAATCAAGAAATCTCTTAGCCCATAAATAATGGATGTATCACTCTGTGTAGGCTTGTCATCACTGCATATATAGGATAAACTCATAAGAATCCTCTGCACTTTTTTTTTTGGTGTGTTTTAATTGACCATTTTCAAGCTACAAAATATTTGAAACAAATGCTTTTCCTTTCTTTTCCCCCTACTGCCAAATTTGCCTTCTGTTTCAGCTTCTGGCCACCAAAGGAACCTGGAATACTAACATTTATTGAGTGTGATTAATTGGTGTACTTTGTATTAGAAGTGAGGGTAATTTGACGCTGTGATTTTGCCTCATTCCTAGAGCTACCTTGAGTGATGTGCCCAAATGCCTGAACTTGATATGAATGCTTTGATTTTATTAATGTACCTTAAGAGCAAAATAATTCAGATCACAATGTTTTGGCTGCTGTTGTATCTTGTGCTGCAACAGATTAATGTTTTTTGAGAAGGGAGACCTATGCTAGGCGTACAGTTTTAATGAACTGCATAATTTCACTGCCCCATGTATTTTTTTTTTTTTTTGCTTATTGACTGTAATGGTGCTTTGTTCTCTCTGTTTTTAGTGTTTGAAGCAGTAGTCCAGCACATGATGTCTATCTTCACTTGGATTTTATTAGCAATTCCCATAATGGTGTTTTCGGACTGAATGTATTATCTGTTATTTCAGCCACGGTAACCTGGAGGTTCCTAATCTTTATGTGCTGCAGGGTGGTGATTCACAGACAATGGGGACAGGTTGTTTCCAGGGGCAGCCCCTGGCCATGGGAATGGTTTGGTGCTCTGGGAAGCGCAGTGTAAACACTAAACTGGTGAAATGTGAGCACTGAGCCCTGATTCCTGTCACGTTAGGGCCAGGTTTGTGTTATCTGCCATCTGTGGATAATGTGCCCATAATCTAGCGGCCTGTGCTTGAAATATCACCGTGTTTGTGTAAAAGCCACTGTGTGCTCTGCTGCTTTATTTAGTTAGGCAGCTTAAAGTGAAGCACTGAGATGATAGGTGTCCTACATTGACTGAGTAGTTGTCTCTGAGATAAGTGCCTGGGATTAAAACAGCCGCCGTCTTCCTCGCACACCCGTAGCACCAAACCACGCAATTTGAGGAGCGTGGAGCATTCATCTAAATCAGGAGTTTGCAGAGAAGTTGGAGCTTTGAGCAGCATTCTCAATGTGGATTTCAGGGGAGTTGTTTCCATGCTGTGGCTGCTGCCTGTGGAAAATTTGGAAACCTCGACTATCTAAATGCTCGTTACTTAAAAAATTTTGTGACCGTGCCCACGTGCCTAAACCATGAATTTATCCAGGTTAACATAGCATTGCTGTGTCTTTAAATGTGATGAGGTGAAGAGGTTGAGCTTGGCAGATTTTTCAGCCTGCTTTGCTATGGAAATAAAACTTAGTGTTGTCCTGTTCAAATACATTTATCTCTCTCTTCAGTGATATGTTTGGAACTCACGGAGGAATTTCCAGACACACTTGGCTGGCTGGCGAGTGTCTCCAAAAGAACTGGAATACTACAAGTTTCATGGAAATAGCCATGGAGAGGAAAGAGGGGATGCTAAGAGCCTGTTATGACAAAGTTGGATGTTCTTTGCTATCCATGTCTCTACATGGATGTGAGCACCATCAACACTAAAATCCAAGTTCATAAGGAACCAGGCTTTTGGAAGTACATGCTAAATTCCTTTCTCTGGCAGGCAGCTCTCTAAGCTGCTTAAGCTCTTCCCTGCAACCAGAACAATTGTTATCCAGGAACTAAACAGAGATTCCTATATATGGGTCTTCGTTGGAGGTTAGAAAAAACATGAGATATTAAAGGCTGGAGGAGAGGCTGGAAGAGCAGCTGTCAACACTGTACAGGCTGCTTTTCCCTTTTGAACACAAACCAAGTTGACCTCAGGGACTTGGCTGATGCTGCTCCGTGCAGTGGTTGCTCTGCCACAGACCTCTGGTCCAGAGAGGCAGCAGTTCCCATTGCACTGAGGATGTGCAGCAGCACAGTTCCCCAGGCACTTGGTCCCCCGTGGCTGATTTGGTTGCCCTTTGCAAACAAATGATGTCAGACTGTGATGTGAGAGAGATGTGATTTAGTACTCTGAAACCTGCAAGACACTAAGAAAGAGACCCACCATTTTAATGCTGGCGAAGAGATTAAGAGGAGCAAAACAAATGCTGTAAGTAATCCTTAAACTTAGGTCTGTGTTAAAAAAGGATGAATGTGTTTCAAATCACATCTTAGATTTAGCTGGTAGAGTTAAAAATGAATCTGTGGCTGAGTTACCTGGTAGGGTGTCTGTACTGCAGCTGGGATGTGATTGGTTTTAAAGGAGAGGGGAAATGCTTGTGAGAGTAGCTGTGACAATGTAGAGCTCATTGCAGGCTGCAAAAAACACCTGGGAAGTGGAGTGAAAACTCAGGCAGTTCATTGGACTTAATTATTACTGCTCCATGTGCAATGCCTGCCTTCCTGTACAGCCCATTGATGACATTTCAAGGAGAGAGGTCTCAGAATGGCTTCATGTGGTCAACTGAGAGATCTCAAAATCTTTTTTAGTATGAAGATTGTCATTGTGGACTTGTCATTAAAAAAAATCCCCATAGAATGTAGTTGGATGGGTGCGATTTGAGTATGAGGCAGCTTTCAGCCAAGCTTATTTCAGAAATAGGTTGGTTTGCTCAGGGCTTCGTCCAGTTGGGTTTTGAAAATGTCCAAGGATGGCATTTTTTTACCTCTTTGCATTCAACTTGTTGCAGTGCTGGACCACTCTTCCTGTGTTGCTAACACAGCTGGCAGTAATATAAACTGGTGTCATCTTTTAAAGAGAATTTTATTAGTCTATGTCCAAAAGTGAATGATGAGTCACGTTTTCCAGAGGTGGCTATTTAGGACAGGCCATTTGAAAATGCAAACATCTGATGTTTGATAGACTTCGAAACAGAAGTAAACCTGTAAGAAGCCTGTGGGTTTTGTTTTTTGGTGGCCCTTTTTTGCCTGGAGACACTCAAACCAGTGCAGGTGTCCATGGTTTGGCCTCATCTGTGTGAAGTGCTGATTTCTCATCCTGCAGTAGGAGTGTGCCAGGGAAACAGATGCTATCAGCAGCTGGAGTCACTCCCCTTCTCCTGCTTGTCCTACAGTTTGAAATATATATTCATCTGTAATTGTTTGAAGATGTTTTCCCTCAGATCCTTGTCATCCATGTATTCTTTCTGCTTTTACACAATCCAGTTTATAAAAGCAGAAGGTGAAAGCAAAACTCTTGACGTATCTAGCAAAGATCATAAAGTGCTGGTAGGAACTGTCATCCGGGGAAGGATTGAGGAGACCAACTGTGTACATGGGAGCAGGTAGGATGACAAAAATGAATACATTAACACCGTGGAAAGGGAGAAGCTTTGCAGAAAAAAAACTAACTAGAAATGAAGGTATGAAATGTCAGAAAAAAAATGGTGCTCTTAAAATATAATAGCCTTGATCAACACTTCTTTAGCAGAAAACATGACTGGAGAACTGGCTTGTAATATCAGAAAAATTAATGGGCATTTGAGTTCTTGTGAAATTACTGTAGAAATAAAACTTGCAAACCATGAAGATACCGTTTTATGTCTTGAGTTCAGAAATAGCATCAAACGCACTTTACTAAATAGACCATCTTTCTGCTTGGTGCACGTATTGCCATGGTGAGGGGAGAATTAAAAACAAATCATTTGTTCTCCAGAGATCAATAACAGAAGCTACAATTCTGAAAATAGATGTTTACGTGGAGAAGGAGATGAAGCAAGGATATTTTAGGTTTACTACCCTCTTGATACATCTGGGAAGTTTTTGGATTAGCTGGTGATAGCTTTGCTCATCCAGTGGGAGCAGGCCTGGTGGAAGGAACAGGATGACCAGGGCAGAGCTGCACCAGGGTGATGTGTGTGTGTGGATGGAGGCAGCTTCCTTCTGTGCTCAGTGGACTGGGAAACAAATAGCCCAGATCAGAGGGGTTTTTCTGGTAATTAGTAAGGTCGTCTTGTCTGGCTAAATCCAAGTGTTACAGTGGTTATGGTTATTAATATGATAGAGTGTCTCTGTGGCATGATAGTAGCTAGCATCAGATTGATGTCGGGACACCAGACTGTCATTTTACTCCGTGGATTCAGCAAGCAGGGGAAAAAATAAAGTCAGGAGGGTTTTTTCTGACGTATAAATAACTCCTGTAGTTGCATGTAGTGAGGGGAGGGAAATAACATGCTAAATATTCTGGTATGGAGGTGGAGAGTGATGGATGGAAGCCTTGCTCATGTTGTGGATTCGGAGGGGAGCATGGTCTGTACTCCTCCTCAGTTTCTCAGCTCTTAAGCTATGTTCATTTATCTTCCCCTTTCTCTTCCACCTGAGCAATTGTGAATCAGGTTTGGGCCCCTTGCTCCAGAGGGGTGTGGGGAAGCTGCTTTTTGCAGGAGGTTTGGCTGTCCCTGTGCACTCCTTGGCTTTAATTTACTGTTCATATTGGTGGTAGCAGCCCCAGGGGTCAGGTTGTCTGTTCAGCAGTTGTGAGGCTCCCTTTGGAAATTGTTCCCCCATCCAGGGGAGTGACTCCAGGGCACACCTGGAGCTCTGGTCTTAGGGGGAAATCATACACTCATCAGGAAACAGGCAACGTTTTCTAAAATATGCCTTTCTATTTAATATTTAACTTCTTTAAAGCCATTATATTGGCCTTATGGTGTTACAAAATTTATTGGGGCAACCTGGGAAAAAAAATGCAGTTTAATTTATTGTGTCTAATTAACTTACCGTGTTTCAGTTCATCTGGTTGCTCCATAGCTCTGCTCTGGGCATAGGCTGTCAGTGAAACTGTCTTCAACGAGGGTGGAGAAACTCTGAAATATTTTGCAACTAGGGATTTGTACAGAGCAGAGCAGGTGACTCAGGAAAGGGCACTTCAGCAAATCTACTGTCAGATTGAAAATCCCTGCATAGAAATACAGAAATGCTAAAGTTTCTCCCTGGAATAGTTGTATTTCAGCCTGGTTTGTTTGGTTTGGTTTGAGTTTGTCTTTTTTAATAAAGAAAACTTCATGACCTGATTTAACTTCAGAATTTGGAACCTAATGAGAGGTTTTATCACCAGATACAAGGCAGATGTTAATCTCAAATTGGAAATTAGGAGTCAAGGGGATGACATATTATCTATGCATGTTACTCTTGAACTATTTGTTAGCATTTCCCCCACAGTGCTCAATTAATGCTTAAAAAGTGTCACTATCAGAGTCTAGACGTAAATCTGACTAAATCCTGTTTTATGGTGCCAGTTATAATTGTGGTAGCTTCAGGTTTTTGTATTTATAAAAACACATTTTCACCCATGCAGTCAAACTATCCATCTTAATAACTTCCGAAAGAATGAAAGGCTTTGGAAAGATACTGAATTACTGTGAAAATCCACTCTGGATAGTATTCTTTAAAGAGCAGCCGCAGCCAGAATGTAAGGGAGAAAGCAAGGCCTAAGTGCCAAGGAAAGTCTGGCTGCTTTAAAATTCAGAGACCTCATTTTCTCCCACCTGCTTTTTTATTCAGGGATTGCAAGAGGCTTTTTTTTTTGGCTTTTTTTTTTTTTTTTTTGCAAATCCCAGTTGGGTTTTCAACTTTGAATGAACTAGTTGAAATGAAGAAAATACTCACTACACCTGCTATCTCTATCAAAAGCAGAAGTAATTAAGGAAAAAAGTCTTTCTTTGCAAGAGAAATGGAAAATGCTTACATTTGAGGGGAAAAAATGTCAGTATCAGCATTTGCTCCATGGGAAAGGCTGAAAATAATGGAGCTGCTAGATGCAGGATGTGATTTCCTGGTGGTTAAATCTTGACATGATTTTCACTCAGGTAGTGCAAGAGTCCTGAGTTTTTGAAAATAAAAAATTTTGCCCACTTTTCAGCTATATAAGAAGAACTTGCAGAGGTAACTTACAGCTCCAACTATTTCTGTGAAATAACATGTTTGCAAGTTTTAGTCTCAGTCCTCTTTCATCATTTTAAGCAAATAGACTTTGTTTTGCTTTTTTAGTGTCTGGTGGGTTGCGTTTCTTTGTTTTTTAATCAAACTAAAATTCTAGGTTGTATTTTTGACTCACAACATGTACTTTATTGTTGGTTTTGTCCACCTTCATGTCAAGTGGAGAGGGGGAGGTTGTAGTTCTTCCTGGCCTGTCACAGCCTGGGAATTGTGTCAGCACCCAGCCTGGTCAAGGTTTCGCAATATTCAAGGTGTTTGTGCAGAAATAAGTGACCTGCATGGGGAACAAAAGCGGAGAAACCAAATACGTGTCACATTTTTAGCATTTGAGAAGTTAAGCTTGGGGCAGGAGTCTGTCCCTGTTGAGAACTGGGAAGGATTGCTTCCTTTTGTCTGTCTTTTTTGCAAGAGTCCGTCTAAAATGTTCATCTTAACTTTCTTTCTGCTCTGCATTGGCTAATCTATGCATTGACTTAACAGGAAAAATTCAACTGGCAGCAATCACTTTTGTGGGGAGGGAAGCGATTTGATACTCTTGCCACATTGGCTGTAAGAAAGAAGCATTAATGCCTCTATCCAAATGCAAATTTTATCACAGATTTGTGGGATTGCTGATACAGTGCAGCACTTACATCGGTGTTCAGACTGCAGCAGGCTGGAATAAATAACGAGCTGATTTGAGAGGAGCATTGATTATGGCCAGCCCAGCCTTATGGCATTACTTTTCAATCATGAGATCCACGCTCTCCTGGTTTCCACTTCCCACCCTTTCTCTGATTACAATGCTGATTTTCTGCAGATCATTTCTTACCAAATAACCAGCATAACTCCTGGGTTAAAATGAAGTTCCTTCAGGCCTACAGCTCCTATCCTGGATACTGCTGGAGCTCAGCATGTTTTTGTATCTGTGTGTATATTGATATATAAGCAAAGTGATTTTCAAATCCAGGGATTTCTGCCCTAATAGTGAGACCTGCCTTTGGCTGAGGGCCATTCTTTGGTGTGTCAGTACAGTGCTACCTACTGAATCTCTAAGACCTCCAGAGTACCTGCACTGTGAGCACTAAACATGACTAAAACTGGTCATCCCCTCCATCCTACTCCTTCCAGAGAGATACATTGCTTGCTGCTCCCTCACCCACAGCTCCACAATCCTTAAAGCCACATCAGTGTGGTGCTGAGCACAAACTGGTCAGTCACGGCTTAGCTGCAGAGAGCACGAGCAGCAGGAGCAAGTGCACAATCCACAGGTCCTTCTGGGGATGTGTTTTACATCTGCAACATCCTAAAGCTGTGTGTTGCCATTAAGGAATGGATTTCCCATGCCTTGGGTATAACTTTGGGAGTAGGGAGCGTGCAAAACTCTGTGGTTGTTGGAGATTTGCTGGCTTATTTTTCACGATGAGTGTTCAAAACTGCCTGAATGTCCTGTGGTGCTGGTGGCGATTTTGTTCACTGCAAGTGCAGCGTTAAATGGTGAGCGGGCTGGGCTGGGCAGGGAGCTCCAGCTGGCTCCTGGCTATCCCAGGTATCCCTCCCTTCGTGTACAGTGGCACTGTGTTTGCCAAAGGTGCTCTGCTTGCCTCTCCAGCCAAGACTTTCAGCTGGGATGCTGTGCACAGTTCTTGTGCCCCCAGCTCAAGGAGGATGTGGAGCTGTTGGGGTGAGTCCAGAGGGGGTCACAAAGTTCATAGGAGGACTGGAGCACCTCTCTCCTGTGGAGACAGGATGAGAGAGTAGTGGCTGTTCAGCCTAAAGAAGAAAAGGTTGTGTGGAGACTTCAGGGCAACTTCCAGGATCTGAAGAGACCTGCATGGAAGCTGGAGAGGAACTGGAGTGACAGAACGTGGGGGAATGACTTCAAACTGGAAGAGAGTAGGGTTGGATTAGATGATAGGAAGAAATTCTTCCCTGTGAGGGTGGTGAGGCCCTGGCACTGGTTGCCCCGAGAAGCTGTGGCTGCCCCTGGATCCCTGGAAGTGTCCATGGCCAGGTGGGACAGGGCTTGAAGCAACCTGGGATAGTGGAAGGTGATCCTGCCCAAGGCAGGGGGTGGAATGAGATGAGCTTAAAGTCCCTTCCAAGCCAAACCATCCTGTGATTCTGTGATGTCCTCTCTTATTCATCACTGGTGAGTGAACCTGTCTGGGGAAAGAAAGGGAGTGTTCAACAGCAGGAGCATCCCAGTGCTGCCCATAAATCTGCCCCATTTGAACTCAGGCAGGACACCCTGCCATTGCACTTGGGGTGAGATTCCAGGGAGCAGTTACCAGGACTGAAAATATTTGCCTGTCCTTTAAAGAACTGCAGTGGACTGACCTGCTGGAGTGTGCTTAGTTCTCCAAGAGCTTCTCCCAGCCTGCTTTTGCCCTCAAAGCAAACTGGAAACTTGACAGTTTTTCAGAACTTGGGGTTGACACATAAACTGAATGCCAGGCGGGCAGGCAGTGCCTGCAAGGCTCTGCACAGTGATGGAATGGGCTTAAATCCGCTGTGGCACAAAGCAGGGCTCTTTCACAGGCCTGGGAAGCTGCAGGTGTGTGTAAAATGAACAGGACAGTATGACACGAGGGAAGGAATAGGGAACTGAGGAGCCAGCCAGGATTAGCATCCTGCTTCTCCTTTGAGAGAATTTCATCCAGAGTGGCAAGGGATAGAGTAGCTGCCACCAAGCAAACAAAAAAGGCCAGGGAGAAGTTTAAAAGTTCCCAAGAGAAGGAACAAGACTGGCAGAAGGTGTTTGACAACCATTTCTGAGTGAGTCATGCTTAGCTGTCTGTCTGGAGCCAGGAGGAATTTGCAAAGCTGAATAATTGTTCCTATTTATTTCTTAAAATATACAGAATATGACAGTGTTCCAGCTCGTGCATTTCAGTGTAAATGTCTTGCAGTGGGCTGGTATTTTCCCCTGGTTTTAATCCTTTTTTCTGTCTCTTCGGCTGCTCCATCCTGCTATGTCTTGCTGTGCTGGTGGGAGCATGGATCCCCCTTGCCCTGGGTCGATGGCTCATGTCTCTGTGCCTTCCACTAAAGATGAAACCAGGAGTAATCTGTGTCTACCTGGTTTTGGTTTTCAAAATCAGACTAATTATGTGATTGTATGCTTTGTAGAACAATGTGAGCTACAGGGTTTTATTTTTCCCCCTGATAGCAAGCAGGTAAAAGAAAACTTGAGCTCAAATGCTTGCATTGGGTAAACCTTGGTGATCAGAAATATTCGAGTTTGGGGCAAGGTTTGTTAAGGCTGTGTTCTACAAGAGCTCTCACAAGTATCTGTAAATATGCATATACCCACAAAACCCATCTGAACCTGTGAGAGATGAGGCAAACTTGCCAAATGTGCAATTATTATCTAATCTAAATTTAATATGCAATTAAGGTTTTGTAATTATAGTTCCAAGAAAAATTAATTGTGCCTTGCTCATACTGAAACAAAAGCGTGAGACTGCAGACTGAGGGATGACAAATGTGAGTATCCAGGGGAGAATCAGCACACAGACACCTACAAGCAGTTGTAAGCCACGTACTCTAGCAGAAGCTATTGTAAGTTTATTAAAGCATAAGGCAGTGATTGTCTTTCTGAAATAAAAACAAGCTGGGTGCACAACCAAGTGTTGAAGTTGTGGGGTGCCTTCCCTGGAAAGCTCAATGCAGAGCCCTGTGATGTCATGTGAGAATGGGAGGCTGTTTTGAGGGAAAAAGTGACGTCCACCTGATGTGGGGAGACTCAGCCATGACATCAAGGTTGTTTTACCCAGGGAACTCGTGACAGAATCTCTAGTTTCCCTGTTGTGAACAGAAAATCCCTATGAAAATACCATTATTTTTTTCTGTCGATAAAGAGGTGCATGCAGTGAGAGAAATTCTGCAAGTTCTGCTTCCTTGTGGGGCTTGTCTTGCAGCCTGTGGATTTCCAAGCAAGTCAGGGTTCATTTTGGTTATCCAGTCCATTTGTTCAAATAGAGGCAATGTTAACTGAAGGTGTATGCTGAGGAGAAAGTGAATTTGTGCACACTTGCTCTCTCTTTTTTCTGCCAAGTGTGACACAAGGAAATGGTTGAATTTAAATTTGGAAAACCGCCATTTTAATATTGCTGGTGTTTTCAGCTGTGGTACTGTAGCAACGAGTTAGAGAAAATATAATTTCATCCCTAGTGGTGGCATAAGTACAGTGCTCTTTGCAGCTGTTGAGGAGGCTCAGTCATGTCAACAACATTGCGTTTAGGGCAGGGAAGAGGGAAATCTGCCCCCCAGCTGCAGTGATGTGTAGTATTGAGAGCTGGTTTTTTCCCTTCTGGTTGTTTGAATGCTTTGCTTTGCTTTGTTGTTATGTTCTGTGGTCTTCTCACTACAAAATCCAAGTTAAATCACTGGTTATCTTGGTATTTTTTCCTTAGAGCAGCCTCTATCTTGAAGATAAGAAGGAAATGTAAAAACTTCTCAGTAAGTCTAATTCTATACGCCTGTGAAATGATCATGAATGCCAGAGCCGTGTGCACAGCTTTTTTTTATTTCCTTTTTTAACCTCAAAGTATTGGCATCTCATTAGGATGTTGAGTCAAACCAAAGGCTTTTTATTTGATGGAAATAGTCTTATCAGAAATCTCTACAGATATTGAGCCAAACTTGTTGACATGAGCGGAAGCTTCTGTGGCTTGAATGCCTTTAGATCACGCCCAAAGTAAGGAATATATTTCAGACAGGTTGTGGTGATAATCTTTCACTCTTGACCTTTTCTGGAAATTGGCTGTGGTGCTGTTTCAAGGCCAAGATGGACAACATTTCAAGGAATGAGCTTTTATCTGATTTCATGATGGTACCATTTTTTCTTTTTGAGATCTTATTCCTAGTTCTTACAACTCAAAAACAAATTTGCATCTCTCTGACCTCAGTTTAGCTTAAAGTTCTTTTCCATACCCTTCAATTTTAAAAATTCATGACAGGCGGGATTTTTAATGAACTCTGAATCAGCCTTGCATCTTACTGAGGCATGTTCAGGGAAATTAAACCTAAATTGTGTGAGAAACTAAGATAATCTTTCTGTCATGCTTAGGTTTAAAAGGCTGGGCCTGTAGTAGACAGTTTGTAATGCTGTGTGGGATGCAATTGAGTGGCTGTCTATTTTTACAGCTTATCTGGAGAATCCCTGGTACAGACTGTTCAAATGGGTACCAAAACTGTTGTTATACCGTATTTGCTTATTCTCTCTGACTCACTGCTGTTGATCTAAACTCTGTTTTCCAGCTTACTTAGACACCTGTGGTTGCCAGTGGTGGTTCTAAATTAAATGAGGCCCGAGTGGAGATTTGCTTTTAGTGGTGCCATGGTAGAGTGGCCAGGAGTCTTGGGATGCTTTTTTAAAGTCTGGGGCAAAGCCCTGGGTAAATACATTGGTTTTATGTGGCTTCTGCATCACGGGGGTCAGGCTCCCAAATTCCTAATCCCAGAAAGAGATGTGGTGCACTGCAGGAAGTAGGAGTCCAACAACCTGTTGTCTTCCTGAATATTTTCCTGTTGTCAGGGTTGTTTGCTATGAATATATAATTTTGCTTTTCAAAGCTGGATAGCCACTGCAGTTTTGTCTTTCAACTACAAGAGCATTGTGTATTTTGCAAGGAAAAATTATTTCTTAGCAGTAACTGATTACTTCTAAGCATTGATCATAAGATGATCAACATATTTTTGTGTGGAATGTCCCAGAAATGTCCGAGAAAATAATCTGCTACCCCTGTGGCAATGTGGTATTTCTGAAAGGTTCTAAAATAATCAGACTGGGCTCTGTACTTTTACTTATCTCACAGCGAAGTATAGGCAGGGCCGTTGGAAGTTTTCCTTTCTATCTCTGCCCTGACACTTGGGTAGCTGCTGAGTATTCTTGGATTTTCTGATCTCAGAAGGAGAGGTGAGAGAACAGACACTTAGGCTGGTGGTTTTCATGCTTTTGAAAGAGAAGTAGCCTGAGTTGTGTCATCAGAAAGGTTGGAAGGGTAGAACGTATACGGAGAAAAAGCAACTGCCTTGAGCTCCTGGTTTCTGCTGCTTTTATCTGTCCCCATACTCAGGAAGCAGCTCATGCAACAGGTAGATCTCACTTTAAATAAAAAATAGGTTTTCTTTTCCCTGTGGGCTTTTGATGAGCAGTGTTTGTAAAATTCTGAAAAATCTTCAGGAAACTCTTGATGGGCAACAAAATGCCTTTTATGTACTGCTTCTGGCTTGCAACATCATTAACTCTTCCTCTCAGGCAGGGTTTACCAAATTTATACAGATATCAATGAGGCTTAGAAAGCTTCATCTGAAAAATACAGTATTTTAAAATGTGATGGTGAAAGGTAAAATTCAGTGATCTAAAAGTTTCACTCATTTCTCAAATAGCAAAAGTAGGTAAAATATCAGATTTCACGGTGGGGGCAAGATCTTCAGGGCAAAAGATGTCTGCAGTTGCTTTCATGGGTAGAGGTAAATATGGCACAGCAGAGATGGCAAAGATGCCTTCAGAAAAGCTGAAGGCAAAGGTCTAGAGGTGTAAATACTGCCTGCCACAGTTTTTGTTGTTGTCAAGCCCATTAATTCTCACTGGGTTGGAATATTAGGATCAGTAGACCAGTTTCTAATTTCATGCTCATATTCATGCAAACATCATGAACTTCAGAGAGATTGCACAGACATGGCAGCACAAAATTAATTAAAAACTGGAGTTCAAACTGAATATACTGTCTTACAGAATGATTAGTGGCTTAATTTTTAATTTTGAGTTCATAAATAGCTACATGTCACAAAGTGCTGTAATGTGCATGTTGTGCATTTGGGGATTTTTTTTAACCTGATTTCTTGATGAAATGGGGCTGATGCGGTCACACTTCTGTCATTCTCCCTTCTAATGGCTTTGAACTTGCTGGCACATTGCAGTGACATTTGGCAGAGGCAGAAGTCTCCAGGAAGTTTAATCATTAGGACTTCCACGAATGTAGAAAGCTGGGTAAAGGAGGATGGTTATATTCTGACTTCTGCTGAGAGGCACGTAGTATCTTTTGGAAACCAGAGAATCCATGTGGGCGTGGGGCTTTGTAATGGGTTAAAGTTCGTAACTGGGCAGAAATACCAAGACATGTAGTGGTTTCACATTCACCGAACTTCTTTTGTTAAATTTAATGTAGTGGTCTATTTTTCCACTATGGAATAGGATTAGAAGGAAGGCAAAACAGGCTTAACTTAAAGATAGAAACAGTTAGATTTATTAACACTCACTGAAACAAGAACAAAAAACCCCATGAAACCGTTTTAAAAACACTCCCCTCCCCCCTACCAACAGTTTACTTTTTCATGTAACAATGTAAAGAGACAGAAAATCAGAACTCTAGGTCAGTACCACTTATAAAATAGTCTTTCATTCAGTCTTTGAGAGAGACAAGTCCCACCTGATTTTGTTCTGGTGACTTTCCACAAGAGACACAGTCTGTTTGTAGCTTCCAGCTCCCACAAAAGCAGCCCGCCCAAGAATCTGCATTTGTGAGCTTCCCAAAACGTAGCCTTTCCCATGATTACATACGGGCTGTGGACTTACACGTGGGGTTTCGCCTTTTAAAGATGCACAGCTCCACAGCAAAGGATTTCTCATTCTTCACTGGTGACGAGGCTTCCAACATCTCATAGGGTCACTAGATTACAGTTTCTAATTCAATATCCACTCAGTAAAATCAGAGATTACAGTTTCTAATTCAAATATCCACTTAGTAAAATCAGACACCTTTGCTTGAATCCACAAAAATCATCTCCCCATTCATAGTCCATGATTTAAAGGAAATATTACAGTCCGTTACCATGAATTAGGGAGATTTATAGCCTAGAACTAAGGCAACTTGTCATCTCTTCCACTTAAGAAGTCACTCTTCCTATACTGACTTTGATATCTTCATCTTATCCCTTTGCATACCTCCAGTCTGGCCTTTCCTCTCTCTTTGAGAAGGGTTAGAGTTTAAAAAGTCTCAGTCTGTGTTGGGAAAGAGTTATGTCCTGCCTGGGCCTGCAGATGGCCTGGTGATCTCTGCCAGGGTGGCATCTGTGAAAGCCTCAAATCCACGAGGTGTAGAAAAGCTCAGAAACAGTGGGCTGGATCTTCTGTGCCTCTCCACCCCTCGGTCTTATGGGGTGGGTTTGGCCCAGCCTGGGCTCGGTGCTGCTCTCCCTGGAGCGGAGATTCCCTTGCAGACCCTGCCGAGGTCGCTGTGCCCCCGCAGCCCATGGAGATCCCTGGGGGTGCAGAGATCCATCCATCTGCAGCCCCTGGAGGAGCCCACAGGAGAGCCTGAAGAAGGCTGTGACCCTGTGGGAAGCCCAGGCTGGGACAGGTTCGCTGGCAGGACTTGTGACCCTGCAAGGAGCCCACTCTGAAGCAGCCTGTTCCTGGAGGATTTCACCCCATGGAAAGGAACCAGGCTGGAGCAGCTGGTGAAGGACTTATATTGGAGAAGTTCATGGAAGACTGTCTCCTGTGGGAGGACTCCACTCTGGAACAGGAGAAGTGTGTGAGAAGGAGCAGAGATGAGTAATGGGCTGACCACAGCCCCATCCCCTGTCCGCAAGCACTGCTGGGCAGGAGGAAATACAGAAAATTAGGAAACTGAGCCCAACACAAAACGGAGGGGCTGGGAGAAAGTGTTTTAAGATGTGGTTTTATTTCTCATTATCACACTTGGCTTTGATTGGTAATAAATTGAGCTGATTTCCCCACATAGAGTCTGTTCTGCCCATGACAGTAATTGGTGAGTGATCTCTCCCTGTCCTTACCTTCACCCACGAGCCTTTTGTTGTGTGTTCCCTGTCCAGGTGAGGAGGGGAGTGAGAGAGTGGCCTTGGTGGGCGCCAGTCCTCCAGCCAGGGTCATCCCACTACACCAAGACATTTGCCTCCTTGCCTTTTTCTTGAGAGGCCCAGAAATAAGGGAGAGAGCCTTGAAGGTTGCAAAAGCATTCAAGAACTTTTTCATCAGAGCAGATAAAAGATCAAGACCAGGCTGGATGGGGCTCTGAGCAACCTGGTCTAATGAGAGGTGTCCCTGTCCTTGGTGTGGGGGTTGGAAGTAGGTGCTATTTAATGCTTCTTCCAACCCAAACCATCCTCTGATTCTGTGAAAGCAGGGAGGGTACTAAAATTCCCCACAGTTCTCAGTGTGGCTGTACAGGAGGAAATGAAGATTTTGATGTGAAAGGTCAATGCTGGGAAATTACAGTGTTGTAGGAAAACAAGGGCAAAAATAAGATTTTGCCAGCCGGTCTTTAAAAATGCAGATGATATGGGTAGGTTTAAGAAAAAAAGAAAACAATTATAGTGCTGAGACTTGCTGTCTTAGACTGGGGCAGATGTTTCCTTCCTAGATACTTCACTAAGCTGATAATAATACATATGTCAAATGCAGAAGTGGTGCTTTTCCTCATTTCAGCAAATACTGATTTCCCCATCCTCCTCCCACCCTTACCATGGGATACAACAGAACAGCTGCTGACCACCTTTTGCCTGTTGCCCTGTCCCTAAATTGCCTGGGTGTCCTGCCTGGGCAGGGATGCAGAAAATGAAAAAATTCCTGGATTAAGGTTAACTTCTAATAATGTTAAAATCAAATACAGTTAAGTGAGGGATTGTCAAAACAGAGACTGGCAGGTTCTGGATCCAGCAGCAAAACAGGAAGGATCAGATAACAGCAACAGGACAAGAGGAAGTGGTCTCAAGCTGTGCCAGAAAGGCTCAGATTGGACATCAGGAGGAATTTCTTCATAGAAGGTGTTGTTAAGCACTGAAACTGCCCGGGGAAATCGTGGAGTTACCATTCCTGGAGGTGTTCAAGAAGTGACTGGACGTGAGATTTAGGGCTGTGGTTTAGTTGATGAGATAGTAGTAGCTGGTCAAAAATTGAACTCAATGATCTTGGAGGGCTTTTCCAACCTTAATGATTCTGTGGTGCCCAGCATGTGGGGCAGGATGCTGGTGCAAGAGTGATAAATCCTGTTCTCCACGTCTAACAAAGCTGGAGAAACCATCTTGCTGCAATGTAAGGAGGGATGCATCCTTTGGGGTCTGAAAAACAGCAATGTCCTTAATGTAAGAGACAAATACCGGACTGCCACAGACTCTGCTCAAAGCCAAGAGGCTGTGGAAATGGAGCCAAACCATTTTGTTTGAGGACAGATAATGCCTGACGTTCTTATTTCTCCTTGTGCCATTTGTGTGTACTTTGCGGCCCTAGGAGGGGCCAAGCTGTGTGACAAAAGGCTGCAAGTGCTGCTCTAATGTCATAGATAGATAGAATCATGTTGGAAGAGGTTCCGAGATCCTCAGGTCCAGCCTTTGAATGGTTTGACACCGGACACAGTCGTCAGCAAAGCTGCTTGCACATGGCTCTGCAGAGGGCAAGCAAGAACTCAAGAAATAACTTGTGGAGGGAATTGTTCTTTTCTTGTTTGTTTGAACTGCCTTTTGAGATACTCCAGATGAAGAGAATGACTCTGGTCTTGGAAGTGAAGAACTTGGTGTTTAATGTTTGGCAGTATTTATCAGAGTGTGCCAGTGGGAAAGACAAACAAGCCCAGTGCTAGGGAGTCACTGGATGCCGCGGCTGCCTCCCACACAGCAATGTGCGAACACTGCTGTGGTCTCTTGGCTGTGTGAGACATCTGCAGCTGTTTGGGGAGGGAAGAGGAAGGAGGGCTCCACTTGTTCCTTTTCAAACAGAACTCTCTGCTTCCCAACAGCTGTTCTTAAAGTAATTTATTAGTGGAAGAAATGTTTCTTTCATCCTTACAGGAAAACACTGGGAGAATTTAGATTATTTATCAGGAGCTCCAATACTACTACTCTTGCTTTGCTTTGCTTTCTGTCATAGGCACAATACTGGCTGTGTTCAGCCNTTCCCCCCCCTCTCTTCTCGGATGTGCTTCTAAAGTGGATAAGGCTACTAATGATGCAAATGGATGTTAATTGTGCAAAAACTAGACACTGTGCCTTGAAAGGCTGTACCTGATAAATAGAAGAGAGGATAGAAAACAAGCTTTCACAATGAAATTGCCGTAGAGTTTTATAAATAGCAGCACATGTATGCAGGTGATGAGTGAAAATTATTTGATTTCTCACAGCTGGCAGGGACTTTATTTTTGGACAATGCATCCACATCACCTTGGGACGCCTGATTTGTCAAAAGTATTTGTTACCATCTACCTCTTGATTTGATCATTTGCCACACTTGTAGAAGCTGAGCATGAAAACCATCAGCAAGCTGTGGCTGTGGCAGAAAATCAGGGTCAAGCTTTTATTTTTTGGGTGAGGCCTGGAGGCTGTGTTTTGACAGCCTGGCTGGCCTCGCAGGGCTGCCAGTACCCTGCAGGTCCAACAGGCCAGTGCTGGATAATGTGGGGTTTGCAATAAACTCAGTTTGGTGGCTTGGTAAGTACAGTTTGCTGGGTTCATGTTGTGCTGACAGGATTTGTAGTGGATCAGGCTTGTCTGAGCTCCTGTGGCATTCTGCTGGTTCAGACGTTGCCAGGCTTTCTGCACCTGGTATAAATATGGCACACGCTCAGAGCTCAGTGCTCTGGCTAATTCAGTGGAATCAAAATTCTACACCAATGCCCTTTCCATATCGAGTTTGTACTGCTACATAGCCTGAGGATTTTTTTATCATTTTGCATTTTTCCCCCACACTAACTGGAACGTTTGATCACAGAGCTGTGGCTTGACAAAGTGAGAAGTTATTAAACCTGCTCCAGCATGGGTTTTGAATGTGGGAATACCTGATTTCCATTTCCATTCCTTAGCGTTTGCCAGACTGATGCTGTGTGTGACCAGCCCTGCTCTTTGCAGGGTGAGGCTCCTGTTGCAGTTCAGGACAGCACCCCCAAAGATACAGTCCCTGTAAATTGTAAATAATGATTCCTTCCTATTTTGGGCAGGGATTCGCACCATCACCAGTTTATTGTGTGAAGACCTGCGTGAGGCAGGCTTGGAGAGCACAGTGTTTATTGGGTTGGGTTCCTCTTGATGAATGAGCCTGGACTGTTTCAGGGCTTTTGCTTTATCCTTCCTCAGAGCTGGTAAATCCACTCTCCATTTGACTCTTTTCTTTATTGCCTTTTTTTTTTCCCCCACCTCTTTCAGGACAGTTATTCTGAGTGACGGCCCTTGCACACGCTTCTGAGTGGTTATCATGGGCTTCATTGCCTTCCTGAAGACCCAGTTCATAGTTCACCTCCTCATTGGGTTCGTCTTTGTTGTCAGTGGACTGATCATTAACTTCATTCAACTATGCACGCTGGTCCTCTGGCCCATCAACAAGCAGCTTTATCGCCGAGTAAACTGTCGCCTTGCCTATTCCCTCTGGAGCCGTGAGTATGCTGGGCTGGCATGGATAGGGGTGGGGCTGGCGAGGGGTTTTTCTTCTTTTTGCTTCTGTTAACCAAAAAAAAAAAAAAGTATATATGCACATGTATCCATTTTCACACAGAGACGAGAGAAATGATAAGCTGGGCGTAGATTTGTCGTTGTTCGACACGCATACTCACTTTGGTGAGAAGGCATGAAGTGTTTATTACAAAATCTGACTCCACTGTATATAGTATGTCTACGAAGGCCAGAGATTGGGGGAGAAGGTTGACACCTCTCCCCATCCCATTGGTCAGGACAACTGTCCATCAGCTGTCCATAGCTCTAAGACAAAGAATGAAAACTACCTTGAATTAAGGAAAACATTGCTTCTGTTTATAACACCCGTGTGTGAGAAAAAAACCTAAGAACTATGAACTGTGAAACACACAGAAAGCTGAAAAATCAAGACAACATAGATTCTTTCATGGCAGGTCAGAACAGCCCCCTTTTTTTTTTTTTTTTTCTGGAATACTGGGAAATCATACAGAAGTCAAGGGTCTGATGTGTGTTGTCACCGTCGTTCAAAATAGTGGGAAGTAAAGCTCCTCTGCACCTCCAACCTTGTCTGGACTGATAGGAGTTGGTACTTCTGTCACAATCTTCATCCAGTATCAGCAGCTGTGCTAAGGGACAGTTATGAGACTGGCTCAGGTACTGAACGTACGAGCAATATTGGTGATGTAGGAGCCCAAGTTTATTGTGTGGGCTGTAGAGGGAGAGGTCTATCTTACAGTATCTCGTGTAGGTGTCTCTGCAGCTGAATTGTGTGACAAGCTTCAGAATCCCCTTACACCCTTCAGTTCCCCGCTCTGAGGCCAGGCTCTCCTCTTGTGAGCACTTTGTCGGTGTTTCTTCTTCTGCCCGTGGGTCAGCTCTGCACTGAGGGCAGCTTCTTTGTTCTCCTCTTTCAGACCTTTGCAAAACTTCCTCCCTGTGGATGCCGCCTTCTTCTCCTCACAGAGCTTAGCAGAGGGCTGGATTTCTGAAAATGTTTAGAGTGTTTAGTAAGGCTCCTTAGCCCAAATGTCACCTCCTGTTTCAGCAGTGAATCATCTAATCGGTTTCCATTCTCCATCCCCTCCCTGTAGGCACGGCCACTTACCTTAGTGCTCAGCTCAGCATCCAACTCCCACTTTAGGTAAATGAGTCACCAGAATCAACGCTGAAATTACAGTTCTGCAGTCCACTGACAGCCACCCGCATTTCGTAAATCATCAAAGTGAAGTATCACCAACAAAAACTCTCTGAGGTGTCTGGTTCAGTCTCTTTCAAAGCTTGTTGTCCCTGCCTTTACTGTGCTTTTTGTCCTGCCTACTGAGAGGCGCAGGATAGAGGAAATTAAATAGACTAGCAGGCAAATTGTCAAGAAAAAAGGTGTTGCAATAGAAGAGCTTAGTAGAAACTTCAAAGTGAGTTTGGTTGGATGAGGGTGGGGACATATAGGAGTTTATATTTTTAATTTGCTTGTAAGAATTTCTTTGTGCTTTTAATCATCTAGGATCTGACCTCATGCTGGAAACTATTGCTGCGTTAATAGTTAGGGTTTTCTGGGGATATGAGCTGCTTGCTCCTGTAAGGCTTTAGGCTCAGGCCCTAGTTAGCATTGTGCATGAAAAAATCACCCTTCAAATGCTGCTGTTTAATGTCCTCTAAACACTGGAAATAATCCGCAGCATTGTTCAAAGAGGTTTGGAGAGGCTGAGTAGATAATTGGGTTGTACGTAGGATTACCCCTAGTGTACAGCCTATTATAAATTAACACATTGGGAAATTAAACTATGAAAATTAATGTAAATGTTGTGTGGGATTGCAGGACGCTGGTGGCCTATAATGGAAGAGCTGATAGAATATGCTCTTCAGTTGTGATATATAGCAATTTAGGTAAGCTGTGTAAATGCAGTAGCTCCAGTGTTGTCATTCATGATGAAATATATTTCAGTATGGAGAAGCCTTTTGGCAAGGAACCTGTAGGTTGGTGTTCTGCTCTGGATGCTACTTTTGCTCACTTTCTTCAGGCTGTTTGTGGTTTTAGGCTGGGGGTCTGTACGAGAAGCTGCTCTGCCCAGCTGGCAGAGGATCAGTGTGCAGGGAGGGATACACAGGTAATCCTCTGTGTGACCCTTTACTGAAAACCAGGCTTTGCTCTTACTGTATCACCTCTCAAATACATAAAACCCAGCTTCCAAAGGGGAAGGAGAGAGACTCTATCCAATGTTCCCGACAGACATTTGGGGAAGGAAGTCCTTTAGGCTCTGGCCCCAACATAAACCCATAAATTCTTGACAGGTAGTCTGTACTGTCAGCTCCTCTCAGATGAGTCGCCCTTGGAGAGTGCAGCGTGTTTGGGTTAGTCTGGTTGCAAAAATAACCTCTCAAATGGAGAATAACACTTTCAGCTGAGGGTTGTGCTGTGCCCCTTGTTTGCTTTGTTTCTGGGGGGCTTGTGAGTCCGTAACTGCAGCTGCTTTGGTGTGTGGGAAGCCCAGCTGCAGGGGGTGGTTGAAGCCAGGTGTTGCTTATTCCCTGTAGGAACTCTCCTGGGCAGTGCAAGTATTCCCATTCCTTCATTCAGAAGGATGCTCTTGCTGTGGCACTGTCAGGATCAGTGCCACACGAAGGAGCTGTAACCCACACAAAAAAAGGAAATGAGCCCACTCCTGGTTATAATTACATCATTTGTCAGCACACTTGTAAGGGACAATCTGTTTCCTCGTGTTAATCCTTTGGCTCAACCCTCCCCTCTCAGTATGAGCTCTGGCAAATCCTCCCCTGTTTTAGGGAGAAAGGTGGAATAAATGTTCTGCCGAAAGTCATCCACACTGGCCTCTGCAGATTTTTTTTTCCCCCTGATTTTGAGGAAGAAACACACGCAGGTGATTATAATTTGTATAAGATAATGTAGCAGGTACTGGAGATGTTCCTCCTTAGTACACAGTCAGCAATAGAAAGGGAAAATTGCTCAGAGTACCATGATGTGTTTGGTACCACTGCTCTATTCTCTTGGCCACCTTCTTGGAAGGTGCTCTGAGGACACTCTTGCTGTCCTTCTTCCCCTTTTACTGAGCCAGGGTAACCAGAGAAAGGAAGGTAAGTGGTCACAAAGCATGCAAGGCTGGGAAGCAATGATAGAAACCTGTACCTGGTGTAAAGGAACACGACAATTTTGTCTCTCCTCTGTCATATTTCTAATTGGCCAAGGTTAAGCTCTCTTGGTCAGAAATGTGCATAACTTTGTCATGCCTCCAAATGAGCAAGTCCTGAAAGTGATAACAGGGGAATAACCTGGTGGGTAAGTGGTCATGAGTGAAAAAAAGAGTGCTGGGTGAGCTCAGTACCCCCAGAAGACCAAGACTGGTTTTTCCCATTATTCAGCTAAATACTGTGTTTGCCTTCTCTCTGGTGTGGTGTAAGACTGGATCCCAAGTCTTGATTAGCAGTATGGACAGATGACATTGTCTGATCTGAAACCCTTGTGCAGCAGGGTGCTGCCCTTTTTGTCAAAACCAGAATCTCCCAAAGGGAAGCTGAAAAACCTCCTGGCAGACCCCAACAGAGGGAACAGAGGGGGAACCCTGCAGGTGTAGTCATGTGGGGAGGGTTGGACTCTTTTTAACTGCCATATTTGTTCAACTGCATTTTAATTTCGTCCATATCTCATTGCAATGAGAAAATACCAATGACTACGGTTTGCAGGGAAGCAAATCTTCCTACTGGGAGGATGAACTATTCTCATACTTTTTATAGTTGTCCCATGATGCAAGCAATGCCTTCCATCTGCCTCGATGTACTGAAATGAGGGAAATAAGCTAACCATAGCAACTACAGTTAGTGGATGCCAAATTTAAGTGGAGGGGGGGGTTTATGATGAAAAAAGGGGAGTTGGAAAATAAGAAAGGGTCACAAATGTTCAGGGTGGAATAAGAGTTGCTGTGGTACATAAAAGTTGGAGTCAATGGAGAGAAAAGGGCTCATTCTTTTGCAGTAAAAGAAAGACCATTTACCATTCCTGTCTTTGCCCAGGTGTTTTGATAAATCAGCTCAGTTTTCTGGTGTTTTTAACTCTGTGTTGATGATCATAATATAGAACAATTAGAGCCCTGTGTTTTAATATTAAAATCTATCACAGAAGATCTATGTCACTGCATCCCTTTAAAAGAGCTTTACTGGTCTGTTTACCTCCATAAGGCTTGTTTCATGTGGAGTAAAAACATTAGGCTGTATCTGTGCATAATTTGTATTCCACCTGGGAGGGACTGTGCTCATTTAGTGGAGCAATCAACAGCTTCACTGTCTTGTTTTCAGGCATAAAAATCTTCGGGCTTTTTTACCAGTGGTCATGAAATTTCACATTTGTAATGCAACGCCCAAACCTGTCGCCGTTAAAAACTCGCTAAATTATCCATAATGCATATGTCTGGTGCCTTAAATACTGCTTAGGGATGGTAGTGTGGTTTGGTGTGTACCGCTTCAAGCTTTTGTTTCATCTCTGCTGGGTAGGTTTGGGAAGGTGACAGTGTTGGGAGTCAG
The DNA here is from genome assembly GCA_013397315.1 of Donacobius atricapilla. NCBI lineage: Eukaryota > Metazoa > Chordata > Aves > Passeriformes > Mimidae > Donacobius > Donacobius atricapilla. The sequence goes on along the minus strand of WBMY01010620.1, from coordinate 737,450 downwards.
GAGAGGCTGGGCAGTGAATGGGGCTGAGCATGAAACTCTAAATGCTTTCTGTCAGGGGTACCCCTAACTCCTCTCTCCACCTTCGTCATGTTTGCTAGAGTTGGTAATGCTGCTGGAATGGTGGTCAGGCACAGAGTGCACCCTGTTCTCAGACGAGGCCACGGTGAAAACCTTTGGGAAGGAGCACGTCATCATCATCCTGAACCACAACTTTGAGATCGACTTCCTGTGCGGCTGGACGATGACGGAGCGCTTTGGAGTGCTGGGGGTATGTGGGCCCTGAGCTTTCCCTTCCTCTGCAGGGGGATAGGCCTGTTTAAAACCCATCTATAAACAGTTTCTTTGCATTTAAGTTCCCAGATACCACTCCATCATCTTAGCTTTGATGTGTTTGACCTCATTGCACAAATCAGCAAATGACATTTTCGGATTGTCGCGTTTGTTTTTTTCTCCAAGAGTTCCAAAGTTCTTGCTAAGAGAGAGCTGCTATATGTGCCCCTTATCGGCTGGACGTGGTACTTCCTTGAGATTGTTTTCTGCAAAAGGAAATGGGAAGAGGACAGAGATACAGTTATTGAGGGGTTGAAACGTTTGTCTGATTATCCTGAATATATGTGGGTAAGTGTTGAGTCCCTCCTCTGGTACTGGCTGCTAGAAGTGCAGCAGTGACAGATTGGTGCCTGTGGGTTTGTGTCAGGAGGTGTGCTCACTTCCAAGTGTTCTCAGGGAAAAGCCATGCTCTGTTTCAGGAGGTCTTTTGGGATATGCTGTAGGAAACTGCCGTTTGCCTGTTGGTAAGGGAAGCCATTTGGGAAACAGTTCAGAAGCTTGACAATAATTTATAAATCAGGCTTGTGTGATACTTAGCAATTTTATCCAGACTTATTTTTACCTATTATAAAGCCTGTATTTGCTTACGCCATCTGTATAACATCTTCTGAGGTAGGCTGAAAAGACACATAAACCAAAATCTTTTTTGGAGAAATGAATTGAAGCGCACAAACCATGGATTTTGATAGAAAATTCCTGTTAGTGTGTTTGTTGATCTGTGAAATTACAGGTTTCCCAAAAAGTCTCTGAGAACAAATGGCAAGCTTATATCTGCTTCTGCAGTTACATTTTTTCCTTTTTATTTTGACATTATTTAAAATCAAGGGTAAAACGTCTCTGTTTCATTGTGTGCAATGCTGTTAGACTTCACTGCAGCAGCACAGTGGTGTAATCAATCCATTAACCTTCTTAGAGCTTTGAATGCAAAGGTTTTGATAAATTCTTAGTTTTGCTTTTATAGCAGCACTTGTAATGTACAATTATTTGGCTTATAAAACATTAAGAGGCTTTTTTATGCATTTTAAGTGAGTTTTCAGTATTATCCAGTGCAGCTTGTTAAAATGAATAGTGAAGCATTAAGCCTTAACTAGAATATTGTGAATGCATTGTAATTTTCTACCATTACAAAGATAGAAAAAGAATCTGGAGAATGTATTTTAAGCTACTTAATTGCTTGAATATATGGATATGAATTCTATTGAATATATCTTCCTGATTAGTGTGGGGAAGAAAAGAAAACAGAAAAAACCCTACCAATTAGAAAATCTCAAGACTGAACTTGAGCTTCAAATCTGTACATTTTAATGATTCTACAACTGAGAGCTGAGTTCTAGTCTCTAGGGAAAACAACGAGAAAATGTAAGTGCAAAATGTAGTTAGCATTGATTATTTAAATCAAGACTTCCTGCTTGGTAATTGAAGTCATGATTAAAATTGACTTGAGAGAATCAATTTCCTAATTTCTGTGCATGCTAAATGCCACAATGAGGGCTGTCTTTTTGTCACCCTAAATTTTGTACAAGTGCTGTTAAATGTAAAGGTAATGGTAAATGAGTTGGGAGTGGGTGCTTAAGCACAATACTTGGTGAAGAGATGGGACAATTGAAGTGTGTGCACATGTATGTTTATCTTGGAAAAAAATTCAGTTTACTGCTGGATTTCTTTTGATATCTCCAGATATCCTTGGGATATTAAAAAAAAAAAAAAAAAAAAAGGTTGTTTTGCTTTTGTCTTGCGCAGTTTCTGCTGTACTGTGAAGGAACTCGTTTCACAGAGACCAAGCACCGCATCAGTATGGAAGTAGCTGAATCCAAGGGGTTGCCTAAACTGAAATACCACCTGCTGCCCAGAACCAAAGGTTTCACCACTGCTGTCCAGTGTCTCAGGGGAACAGGTACTGGCAAGCTTTGCAGCACCTCTGATGGGTTATTTAGCACACTCTGTGTAGCACAGCATAGTCTGCTCTGTTGCTCACTACAATTAGTGAGCTGGCAGTAATGAGGATCCAGCCTGTCAGCTGGTAATTTGTGAATTGCCGCAGAACTGTCAGATACCAGTCTTGAAAAATACTAAAAACCTTTTAATGTTGCTTAGTGTTCATCAAGTCATCTGGTGTTTTACAGAGCTGGGCGTGTCAGGGGCCTGGTGCAGATAAATGTGGTGTGTAAACACAAAGTAGTGAAGGACTCTGACAACATTAATGCGAGGATTGCACAAGGCTCTGTTGCTGTCTCAAGCGAGGATGCCAGAGGGTGCTTGCTTGAACTGCTACTGTAACAGCCCTGTTTTCCTTTTTTTTTAACAGTTTCAGCAGTGTATGATGTAACACTAAATTTCAGAGGAAACAAGAACCCGTCTTTATTAGGAATTCTTTATGGAAAGAAATATGAAGCAGATATGTGTGTAAGGTGAGCATGTACTGATAGAGGTGAGCCCTAAGATGCATACTTTGGCACATTGAAGTGTATTCAGATTTTAGAGGATAATTTCCTTTCCTGTAGTCCACTTCTCCTTGTCCTTCAGCTTCAGTGGTCCCTTGTAGTAAGGAGTAAAGCTCCTTTACATGCCAGTTTGTCTCCCTCACTCACATGGTTTGATCAGCTGATTAAAAATTAAAAAATGCTGAAATTCAGACAGCATATGAATGAGGTGGGACATTGCTCACATTCCTCACTGTTCCTTTGCCTCAAAGAGTAGCTGCTAACGCCTAACCCCATGCAGCACGCAGACATTGCATGCACATCCACCCCTTCTCTTTCCTGCTTTCTCCTTGATGCCTCCTGCTTCAAGGGCTTCCTTGTGATCATAAAAACTACCAATCCTGTTGAATTTCTTCTTTCCCCTTTTATGTTTGGACCTGGGGCATGACCTGGTTATTCTTTCCACAGTTCTTTGGACAGTTTGCTTCTGCTTCTCTGGGGGCTTCACCCACCCTTTGGAAAACATTGCTGTATTCTGAGGTCGATGCTTAGTTTTTAAAAGTTAAAAAAAAAAAAAAGGAGCCTTCCTCCTTCCCCCCCCCAACACCTTTCCCCTCTGGCCTTGGGTCTGTGTGTTGCTGCAACATCTACAACATTTTAGTCTCTCAGCAGAAAAGATGACTGTGGAGCTGTCCACAGAGAAATGGCGTTGCTCATTTGCAAGGGGTTTCATTTTCACTAGTTACACTTGCTAAACATATTCCTGAGGAGGAAAGTGAGCAGACAATTTGCCAACCAGCAAAACAGCTGGTCAGGCAGTTCCACACTGATGGCAGATGCATGTAGGATATCTAACTGGGTCTGGGGTGCACATGCATGGATGCACTTTTGTATAATTATTAATTATACACTGAACTGTAGTAGCCTTCAGTTAAATATCCATTTTTACTAATGGAGGTACAATTTTACTTCATTTCTTGGAGGGGTAATGTGAGGAAAGAAGAGAAATAGAGTTTTCAGTGGCGTTAGAAGAGGTTTGAGTTTGTAAAATTCTGTTGAGGATGATGTTGTCAGGTAAAATTACTAATTGTACCCTGGCTGTGCATAGATAATTTTGATATAAAAAATATGGATGGAATGAATATTCTCAAGCTGCTTTTCTACGCTTTTTCTCTGTTTTGGGGAAGAAGCTGTGAGAGTAAGGAGACTATTTTTGCAGATTTTTTTTCTGAAAATGGAACATGTCGTTATTGTGCCAACAAACTTACTGTAGGGAAGCACATAAGCTCTTGTTCTTGGTATGTGCAGACGTAGTTATCTGTGCAGAGGTAAGCAGCTTAGCTCTGCAGTGGATCCAGTCTTTAACCTGACTGCCTCCAGAGGAAATAATCAGGAAATCACCAAATGTTATTGCTGTGAGTCCCCTCTAGTGGTGACAGCAACACCACGGCAACTTGACCGGAAAGCTTTCAGCAAATGACTTTTCACTGAGCTTTTATTGAGCATTATTTATATGAATTGAACAGTTTCTCTTGTTAAAGCTCATGTAAGTAAATCTGCCAGGTCTGGCTTGAGGGATGCAGAAATCATTAGAAATGTGTTAGAAAACGTTCACAGAGTTACAGAGGGGTTTGGGTTGGAAGGGCCTCAGAAAATAAAAGAATGCAGGGGGATGGTTGGCTCTCCATCACTACAGGGAGGCTCTGACAAGACAGCTGCTCTCAGTGAGGTCAGGCCAGGGCTGGCACTGGGCACGATTGTCCCACACCCCCAGAACTGTGTGCCCCATCTGCAGAGGCCAAGAGGGACAAAAGCACTCACTGCAGATGTTTCCCTTAGAGATGGGATAAAGTGAATGTTTAGTTCATTGCTGTCCCATTACTTCCAAAATAGGGTTTTCACTACCAAAATGTAACAAACAATTACCCTTGGGTTTTCCACTTGCTTGTCTTTTCCCAGCCCTGAGTGCCTCAGTCTGAGCTCACTGGGAATCAACCAGTGGTGGATCTGGTGAGGGAGGAACAATGTTTCAGTGGGAAATGTTTATTTTACTGATGTGCTCTCAAGCTACAGGAGCTTGTACAGTTTCTTTTGTCTTAAATAGCTCCCAATTCCCAACCTAAAGCCTCAAATTCTTAAGTCTCAGTTCTCTGTGTTTAAGACCTCTGCCATCAGTGACAGTGTTGCTTGTGATTTATACCCTTCAGTGAGTGAAGATCTTCTCTAGAAGAGGGATAAAATCAAATACCTGGATTTTTCCTTAACTCTTTTTCTTTTTTTGTTTCTTTTCTTTCCATTTTTAAATCTCTTTACTAAACTAGGAGATTTCCTCTGGAAGATATCCCTCAAGATGAAAAGGAAGCTGCTAACTGGCTTCATAAGCTTTACCAGGAAAAGGTAAATGGCTTTGCTTTCTTTTCTGTCTTTTGGGACTTGCACAGGGGGCTCTAGTAAGGCAGTGAGTAATGCACACTCCTGCACTGGTTGGAGAGGATATTGTGTATAATTAGGCAGCCATCCCTCAAAGTGCTGGAAGGAGCAGGACAGAGGAGCCCCTTTGCAGCAGAGGGCTGGGTAGTGAGGTCTCAAACTGCCAGGAAGCACGATAGAATTCAGAGATATGCCTGAGCTGTGGAAGACTAATAGCAATCCACTGTCTTTTTACATTTTTCAGCTCTTGGATCTCTGTCATGCATTTCTAAAAGCTCCATTTTCCCTGTGGGTGTTTTTAGGCACTTGAGAAGAGTGATAACTGTCTGTCAGGGACAGGCAGTCCCAGCTTTCAGCTGTAATTGTTCTTTGCTTTCGTTTTTCTCCCACTGTCACTTTCCTTCTGCCTCCTGGTAATCCTTCTGCAGTGGTGTGTGACATGGGACACACAGTCCTATGGCAGGGACTGATAGAGCACATGCCCAGCGTGCCTTCAGAAGGCTCAGAGCTTTTCCTTCTGTCATTTCTTTTTCTAACCTTAGATGGTTATTTGTTTGACCACAGATTTAACACTTCTGTGGGCAGTAGGAGAGCGCTGTAATTGTTGCTCAGCTCTAAGTGGTGGGTTATTGAACTTGAAAAGTGTATCTTGATTTCTGTGTTGCTGATCTTTGTGGGAAGACAGCAGAGCACAGAAAGTTTAAGTGTCCTGGGCTTTCCCCAGCTATGAGGACTTATACTGCAGAATTGCCAGGCTTATGCTCAGTCTCTAGGTAGGTAACAAATTGTTCTGAGTTTCATTATATTTAATTCAACCTAATTTGTTTGGGTATCTGAACTCTGATTCAGTTCAGGAGCGAGGTTATCTTACAAAGAGCAGTAGCTCATCATCTTCTCCTCCCACTGCCCCTAGCAGGTCTGTAGAACCAAAGAGTCTTGGAGGTTGGAAAAGGCTTCTAAGAACACAGAGACCAACTGTCAACCCAGCACCACCACCACCGTGTGCACCACTAAACCCTGTCCTCAAGTGCCAGATCCATATGTTTTTTTGAACACTCCCAGGGATGATGACTCCACCAGTTCCCTGGACAGTCTTACTGCTTTACAACCCTTTCCATAAAAGTTTTTTTTTTCTAATATCCAATCTAGCCCTCCCCTGGTGCAATGTGACACCATTTCCTCTCATCCCTCCTGATGGTGGCTGTACCTCTGTTCAACTTCGTTGTGAGATGAAGGGAGGTGTTGCTCATGGACATGGGTATTATATGTATACATGATCTTACAGTGTTAAAAATGCTTTGTAACTGGAATCCTCTCATTCCATTTATTGCAATGACTTTTTAACTGGAATCCTCTTCCTGCACAGAGGATGTGTCCTCAAAAGGCTGTTATTGGCAAGGAATGCCTTGCACTTCTCAGCCCTTTGTACGGGAAATTAACAAAAAAAGAAGAAATAAAACCAAGAAATAGCCAGACTTGAGCCATCCTTGGTAATGGCTTGGGAACCTTAAAGAACAATCTTACAGACTGAGGGAAGGTGGTGGCCCCCTTGCTCCTTTGAGCGATGCGTTCCTGCACCTCTGCAGGCTCAGCTTGGGATGCAGTGGCTCCAGTTGCAGTGCTGGGATTAGGGCTGGTGTGGTGCTGTCTCTGCTCTCAGCACATGCCTTGCTCTCCCCTCCCGGCTCTCCATGCAGCATTTCTCTGCTGTGCTTTGCTGAATCATGTTGACCTTTCTGGAAGTAAAAACAGAAAGGAAAAGCACCCAGCTAAGAGGGCTGGTAGTGTCTGAACTGGCCTGAAGCTGCCCTAAATTCCTAAGCAATTAACAGCCAAGATGAAGGTATTTGGTAGTGAAGAGGGTGATAAGGTTTTGGTTTTTGATGGTGCCAAAATTGCCTTCTAAAAGCTTAAAAGTCACTTGGGTGGTCAACAGAAATGCCCAGATAAGTGACAGGAGATGGAATTGGATGCTGTGCGCTCTTGATGAGTTTGTACCACAGATACTGTCCCCGATGTTGTCCTGGAGCTGACTAATCTTGGGCCACTAGGTGCAAACTTTATGAACCTGTTTTCTTTTCTTTTCTCTTTCCTCCAGGATGCTTTGCAAGAGATGTATAATCAGGAAGGTGTATTTCCTGGCAAGAAGTTTAAACCTCCTAGGAGACCATGGACTCTCCTAAACTTTCTTTTTTGGGCCACAGTTCTCCTCTCTCCTCTCTTCACGTTTGGCTTTGGAGTTTTTGCAAGTGGATCACCTCTCCTCATCCTTGCATTCCTGGGACTTGTAGGAGCAGGTAATAAAAGCAGAGAAGATGCTCAGCCCAGTGTGACACATAACAGGATCCTTTACCTCCAATAAGTTCTGTGTATTAATTAATAAGAATGGGGCTTGCTGGAAAATATTTGGAGCTGAGTCACTAGTCTTTCTTTCTATTGTACAGCATTTTTGATGTGTCAAAAGCTTTAATCTGGGCAAATTTGCCTTCATATTTTAAGCAAAAACACTAGTAGTAGCAGGTGAGTCTTGTAGCCCCTTATTATGGTGCCTGAATGAAAAAAATACTTTTACTGGACAACTTGTCTGTGAATTAAAAAAAACCAAAACAAACAAAAAAACCCCAAACAAAACCACTACCACAAACAAAAAATACATAAATACCACCAAATCTCCCCCTCCAGCCCTGCAACAAAAAACCCTAACAGTAAAAGAAGGGGAAGTAGAGGGAGGGGATATACTTCAGTGTTCATGCTACATGTCCTGTTAACCAAGAGAAGCAGTAATTATATTTTTAAATCTGGATTGCCCCTCTCCTTGGGTGTCATTTGACCTGTGATCCCTGTGCAGCCTTGTACAGTGCACTGTTGGTCACTGCTGACTTGGGGATTGGGGTAACTCACATGGGTTCTGCTTGTGTGTTTACATGTAACTTCCTAGGTGCTTGGACTGGTTTTAATGTGCCTCTCATTTCTCTGTTATATTTTAAAGCTTCCTTTGGAGTTCGTAGACTGATAGGAGTAACTGAAATAGAAAAAGGCTCCAGCTATGGCAACCAGGAATTCAAGAAAAAGGAATAACTGACAGCTGCAGTTCAGCACATATAACCAGACTATGGTATCCGATTAACTTCAGTAAAAAAAACAACAACAAACACTTAGAAACTATCTTTTTCTTAATAACTGATGACTAATATTAATGAATAAAACTTGAGCCAAGAATGAAGAAGTTGGAGGCATCGGCTGAAGAGAATGCACCAACCTTCTGCCTGTTCAAGGATTACTGTAGTCAAGCTATGGGAGAAAATCCGGGGTGGGGTGGAAGAAGAAACTGATTTTTCTTGCTTTTTTGGGGGACTTGGGGTGGGGGAGAAAAGAGGGCATTGGCCATGGCCATGTGTATCTTCAGATGACTGAAAACACTGGTTTCTGTCAAGAGCACTACACTCACTTTTACAACAGGAGCCATTGAATGTTTCCTCTTGCTAAAGCCAATGTAACATTTATTGATTTCCAACTTCTCTTACTAATGAGCCAGGAAAAAACACCCTCCTTAAATGAATTGACAGGTGTTCATTGGGTTAGAGTCTTTTTGGCTGTGTTGTCATGGCTACAGATGAAATCCTGCTTTTATGTTATACTGACACTTTTTATTTTCAGGCAACATCTTAAAGACTTCTGTAATGCAGGAGAAGGGATAGTGGAGTTTGGAAGCAGTGTGTTATCCATCAGCACATCCCATAGCACAGATCCAGTAGGATAAAATTCTCATCCTATCTCCTGCTAACTGCTCAAGGCTGTTTAATTTCAAAACATTACGTCAGTCTTGAGTGCTGTTTGTCCTGTTTCACATCAAACATGCTCCATAATTTTGAATCTGTTTGGGCTTGTCTGGGTTTTTTTTTTAATTAGTGGTTGACCATGGGATTTAGAGTTGTGCAAAGGAAATTTTTTCAATTCTCCTTTTATTTCTGTTTGCATCTCTCATTACCAAAGTCCAGTTCAGCCAACCTCTCACAGTAAACTGGGAGGCAGCACTAGAAATCAGCACAATAATTTTCAAAATGTCTTCTTCTGCAAAAAATGTGAAAAGGAGAGGTCTGTAGCAGTCAGATTTTGAATGCTGGCATCTCTTGAACTTCTAATGAAAATTTCAACGTGGATTTGTGTGGGGCCAGGACCTTACCCTGTCTGTGTCAGGATAGGGTGTGCTGCTCTTCTGATTTGATCATGCTTTAGGTGTTCATGTGAAGTTTTTTGCAAGGTGAGCTGTGCTGTTAAAAGAATATAAGGTCTCTTCAGGGATTTTAAGTATCTTTAGTTTTGCTTGTTGACATTTTGGTCTTCTTCACTGAAAATTAGAGCTCAGAATCATGTCTGTACCTGTCTCCTTTTGTTCCTTTCTTTTTCTTCCTTTCGTTTTTTTACAAACGCACATTCAGAGGTTTCTGTAGGTTGCTGCTGTACGCATAGCTGGTGAATTATTTGCAAACAGATGGTAACTATACCTTTATGTTTAAGTCTGAAGGCCACAATCTGCATTTGGCTGCTCGCAGAAGTGGGTGAAATGAGTTGCAGATTTACAGCTGAGGGCAGAAGCTAACCCTCAGGGTCTGTATCTTTAACCCAGCTGCCACTAGAATATTTATCTCACTTTTGTAAAGAGCAGATTTTATCAAAGCACTGGTTGTTGTTTTCATCTTTGCTCCAGTAAGCAAGATAAGAGAGTAATAGTTTACCTTCTTTCCGAATTTGCTCTTAACTGTTGGAATGTAACCTCTTCTCCCACAGGTTTTTCTGTTTTCAAACACTGGAAGAGCAATTTTGTAACTTAGAAAAATATTTCACTTGGGGTCATTAATCACTTGTTCTGTCATGCACTTGATTTTTATTTGTGGTCTTTTCAACAAGAGCATTTGAAGGATGACCTGAGTTCTGTCTGTCTCCTGTTAGACTCCACCTTGCTGAATCCTTGTACCCAGACCCCCAATGTTAGTGTGTCATCTTTGTCCCCTCAATAAATCTTCCCTAAGAGAGGGGCTGCAAATCTGTTGCAAATGTTAGTGGAATTTGAAATATGCTTTGGAAACTGAGGAGAGCAGAGCCTAGCCATAACTCTGTTTTCCTTGCTGGATGTTTTTGTACTTTGTCTTCAAATACAGTCAGACATCCAAATGCTGATAAAGTTAACTCTGGCTTTTCCCTGTTTTTAACCAGAGGACTGAGAACAGTGGGGGGGTTCTTTCTTTTTTTTCTTTTTCGTGTTTTTTTCTTAAGTATTTCAGTAATGGGTATAATTTCTTGCTTCCTAGAAAGATGTTACAAATGCTGTATACTTGCTTCCTGAAGATGATGTTGAGTATATATAAATTGTACTGGCTTAGCAGAAGAGGCTTGCAAAGCAGGCTGACCACTGACTATGTTTTATACTTACATTTTGAGCAGTATATTAATGGGCATGACAAGAATTTCACAAAATAAATCCCTTCTTAATGCTGAGAAGAGGGGAGCTGCTTAGAGGAGAAAGGAATTAATAGCCTTTCTCTTTACAGGATCCTTTTCTCCTCTTAGTGCATGTAACTCCCTATTCAGGATCATGGGATTAGTGCATGTACATCAAGGGGAGAATAATCAACTTTTCATATTTTCTTATCATAACTTATTGGTCATGCTTTCTTTTTGAAAATATAATAAATACATCATCAGATACTTAAATTTTGCTCTTCTAAACAGACATATCAGTAACCACTTGAAAAACTGAAACCAACCGCAGTGCACAAAACAGTACAAAACCAACATGAATCTCTTAATTTTGAATTTTATCTCTCAAGTAGGGGTTTTTATACACGCGCGCGCACACGTACACAGAATAAGTATAAATTAAGATGACTGGAAATAGCTGAAGTTAATGTCACTAATGAAGATTAGCAGGTGGATTGGATTGGAAAAGTGAGCATAGATTTTATATCTTATTTTCTTCTGGTTTAATAGAGCATAGCTTGTATATTTGACTACCAAGCCCTTTAAGAGCAATAATAAACAAAAATATATCATGTTTTTCGTCTTTTGCTTTTCAACTGTGCTAGGTTTAATAAACTTACAGCTATGGGAGTGTTTTTTCTCTCCACCTTTCAGAATTTTCATTTAGTGCTTATTTGTTTGGAGTAGATAGAGTTTTCCAGTGTGGACTTGCAAGCTGACTGCCGTGGAGTTCAGCACTGACTCCGAAGAGGAATGGTTCTCAGGCCAACGTGAACAGATAATAGATGTGTGCTCTTGGCCTTGGCAGCACTCGTCATTGCCACCAGCAGCAATGAGGCTGCTCTTCAAGTGGGATTTGCAGTTCCAAAGTAGCATCACGTTGACCTGCATCTGAGAACCTGGTGAGAGAGCCCGGGGACTGCTGGCCACGTGGCATCTCTGAGTTAGGAAGGCACAAAGAGCTGATGCTGAAGAAGGACGTGGTATCCAGAGGCCTTGGCTCGGCAGGATTACAACTCTCTCTTGCTCATTGTGGGCTGAATGTGCTCTTGCAATTGACTCTGCATCACTGAGCAAAATATCTGTCTCTGGCACAAAGAGCATGGGCAATGGTCCTTTGTTCTGCTTTAACTTCTCTCGAAGGGCTCTACACTTAATTGCTGACCAATGAATCTGACTGCTGCCTGTGTCCTAATTGTCTGGTATTCACAGGAAAAGTGAGTGTATCTGCTCACTTCCACGTGGTACCTCTTGTCTCCATCACCGATGTCTGTGTATTTGCTCACCTGTATCTTCTGCAGATGGTTTGGTTGCAACCTCTTAGCAGGAACTTGGAGCTTTCCCGTTCAGCCACTCGTACAGCAGTTGTCTCACATGGCTGGGGTTTTGTCTTCCTGAATTTTGGCGCTGGTCGACAGCTCTAGGTCTGAAGTGACAGGGTTGTGTTTGTGTTACGTGATAATGCAACTTTGCTGCTTCAAAGGAAAACTTCTAGCAGGGAAGAGAAGACCATCCCAGGCCTGTTCACATAGGCCCTCCCTACCTGGCAACAGAACCCTCTGCTGAAGGGGAGCTGGGACAAGGTTTTTACAAAGAGTTGGAATAATGAGAAAGCAAGGGAGTCCATCAGATATTTGATGAAAGTACCCCAAAACCTGGTTTTGCTTGATCTACCTTTTGAAGAAATGTGGGGTTGGAGGCTTTTAATAATGCTGACTTCATGCTACACAGTGTGTTTCAGATTGAAGGCAGACTATCTGATGTGTTTTGGCATCTTGGAGAAGTATTTGCTAAGAAGTCTAAAGCCAGGTTTGGGCAGACCTCACCCAAGTGTTACATGCAGATGCTGGAGGCCAACACAGATCAAAGAGAAGAATCCATTCCTTGATCTCCTTTGAAGACGGGATGCAGCAGGATAAATCCCAGCACCTCCTGGATGCCATGTGCTTCTGTCCCCTGGTGTGAAGGTTCTGATTCCCATCAGATGATTGCTGCAAGTTCTGCTGTGTGCCTGCACAAAGAAGCTCATCCCTGTGATGGGAGTGCTGAATTTGTACTCCCACCCAGTGTGTCCCAGGCAGCTCCAGGGCTGCTGGTGCTGAGTGAAGCTGGGATTTGAAGCAGGTGACAGCCATGCTGGGATCTATGAGGGAGAAGGAACACCACAAGGTGCATTGCTGGGAGGAGCAGGGACACTGACAGGCCCAGCCGAAGTCTTGCTCTGAGAAAACTGAGTGATCACCAGGAGCTTTGCAAAGCAGAGACAACTATGTGAGAGGCAGGCTGACTAATGAGAATGTGAGACCTCCTTGTGACAGCTTACAGAATAACCCTTGCCATGTTCATGTGATTTGGGTCAGAATTCCTCCGAAGGGCTTTTCTCAGATGGGGACTGTCATTCTGCCCTGTTTATCTTTAAGGCTGGTTTATCTGATAGTCTCTGCAGCAGGGTTATTGCAGGCTGTTGGTTATGTGTGATTTACCTGCTGTGGTGTGGAGTGAGAACATTCTGGAAGTCCGCGTTACAGGGTCTGTGCCACGTGTGTTAGCCATCAGAAAAAGTCATAAAAATATTTCATACTTTAGAATTGGGAAGACATGGGATTGGCATCTAAGACAAAGGTGTTTCTCTGATCCTTGGCCTGTCTAGGCTTTTAGAAAACTGCCTGTATTTCTGAAAATGCTATACCTGTAGTTACCAGCCACTGCTCAGTTTTTGAAACTGTAAAGAAAGATTATTTGTGCGCTTTCACTGCTGAGAGCACTTGAATGCAGATAGTCTATTTCTAAAAACCACTAGCAGAAGCAGCATTTTGTCTTTTTCAGAGAAAAATGTATTTTAAAATGAGACACTTCAGCAGCAATCAGAATATAATAGTACCTTTAAAATTAGAACTATTCCTTAGCGTGGGGGCTACCACTACCAATTTTCAGTCTTACACAACTTCTTTGCATTTTGGCCAGCGTGCATTCTTAAGCAAAACGCACCGAGTTACTAATTACTAAAATACAATTTGTGAAGGAAGGACAAGTAGGCAGCAGAGCCTCGTCGGGAATTAAATTTCGCTCCCCGAGGCACGAGCGGGTTCTGTGTATCTCCTTTACTCCGTGCATGTGCATCTGTGCAGAGAGCCGAGCTGTGTCCCTTCGTGTCCCTTCGCTTCAGCTGTGTCCGAGCTGTCCCTTGTGACATCCGAATGCTGAGCTCGCCTGAACGCCCGGCGGTCGCTGCCGGCCAGCGCCTCGCTCGCTCCTCAGATCACCAGCAAGAACTGTAGCTTTAATCAAAACCTTCTCTCTGAGGAGACTCGCCCTCCTTAAGCTGGCTGGTGTGTTGCAAACCTGTGGTTGGGAGGGAAGCACGAGTCACCAGATGATCATCATTAGCCAAATCTAACGAGTAATAAAACTGTATACAGGGTATGCATTTACTGTGCATGTGTATATATATATTTTTTGTACATTTTTACAGTTATTTCCTACGCTTGATTTTATGGCGTTCAGAAGTGTGTCTGAATCTGGTGAAAAACGAGAAGCTATTAAGAAAACCCAACCCTGTCACCTACTGTAGTTTTTACAGAGAACTGTGCCCAAACAAATACGCAGATTTACAGTGCTATGCAAATTTTACTTTATAAGTTGTCTCTTAAATTTTGCTTAAGTAGTTTATGCTGTTTTTACCGGGCTTTCAGGAAAAAAAGATGAATGCAAAAGCCTCGTCTTGTAAAATAAAATAGCTTTGGCTGTGTGAAAGTACTGTATATTAGAATCTCATTCACGCTTTCAGTTGCCTATTTAACTATATGTGATTTTGTACATGCTGTGATGGAATAGAGGGGGTTTAATTGTGCTTGAATGAGAAAGAGTGACTGCCCAGCATTTGGGTTTTTTTCCAGTGTTTAATGAGCAGCCCATAATGTAACTGAGAGGTCTGCATCCTTTTCCTACTTGCCACTCTGACTTTTGTAACTAAACATGCACTAAGGGCTATTTTCTTTTTGCTTTGGTTCATTTCATTTCCATTTATGCTTTTTGGTCTCAGTCCTGCAAACTGACCCATGTGAAGGCCACATGTCTGCAGCGTAACCTGGATGGGTTGTTTTGTGGGGATGGGAGGCAAGAACAAGATGAACCCTATGGGCATTCCCTGCACAAAGCCAGTCCTTCAGAACTGCAGAGGGATGGTTCACTACTAAGGCACTTATAGCAGCAATATAAAGTTTTATTTAAAGTTTTCTTGGCTCCTCCAAAAGATCAGAATAGGGAGGGAGGTATCTTCCTTTCCTGAAGAATCCTCCAAAGCTGTATAATCTAAGAAGTTGACACCACAGCAGGGTAGGGTGGCTGTATGCAGAGATGTTTTTAGATTAAACCCATTTGTCAAATCTGACATCTTTTAAGTTTTTATTTTTCACTAGAAGATAAAGCACTTCCTCCTGTGTACACCAACATCATACACTGTACCTTTATACATGCTCTGTCCCCTGGGCCATCAGCTCTTCTTTAGCAAATGACATTTGTGTCATAATATCACATTCCTGGGTCATGTTTTTGCTATCCTGCAAGCACTGGGTTCTTGGTTTCTCCTGTAGGTTTTCTCTTCCTTGATCTGTTCCCTGTTGAACAGTCTAGGTTGGGCTGAGCCGCCTTAAAATGACAGATGAGTGGTGTCATGTGTCACTGTGTGGGAGGACCTATTTTTTTGTGGAGAGGATGGGCTTCCATTCTAAGAGTGTGCAAGCAGAAACTTTCTTGTGTTACTTTTGAGTTCTCACAAATACAGCTTTTCTTACCTCAGTGCCTCAGATCCATAATTCCTTTTTTGATGATTTTGATCCGGAACCAACCAGTGTCAGACATCACAACTACAGCTGTGAAAAGCAGCGAGCAGCGGGGTTTAGGGGCAAGGGGAGGCAAGTGGGGCAGTGTGTCACTGCAATGTTTGGCAGCCAGCACTGTGTAAATGGAACAACACTTTTGCTCCATGGGTGAAGGCACAGGGAATGTTAGGTGGTTTGTTCCTGTGCTAAGCAGTCCACATCACAGTGACCTTTAGGCTGTGGGAGCTTCTTAGATACCCTCTCTTAAAGTTGCAAACACCATTTGCTGCTTGTCATGGTAGCATTTTCTGTATGTACCTTCATCTCACTAATTCCTCTCTTTTTCTTCCAATACTGGATTAATATATTTGGGAAAACAGCCTGGGATTCCGTAAAAGCAATCCTGTGTTCTCAACACCAGATACAATCAGCTGCTGCACTGGGAGCAAGTTCATGGTTCAGATGTGCCACCCTCCTGAGCGCTGCTGTGTTGGGCAGAGGGCTTTTGGGGTGAGGAACAGCCTCGTGCAATTTCTACATGCTTCTAAAACTGGAATCCGTTCTGAGAGGCTTGACAGAGTGCCTCTGTGAAACAAAACTTTGTGTAACAGGATTTTGTAGGTAGATAGAAGGTTAATAGCTGTGGTAGGGGTTAAGGAAATGCTCACCTGGATTTCATCACATCCTATATGATATGTCAGAGTGCAGTGCTCTCTGCCCAGGTTCTTTTAGCCATCCCACACATGGAGGGAATAATGATTAATTCCTCCTCTCCGTGTGTAACTCGGGGAGGTATTTAGACCACCGCTTGATCCACGCAGCTGCTGGCAGCTGTTGGTCTGAACCAAAGGCCAGCCCTGGTCCCTGTTGCGCAGAGCTGAAGTCAGCCTGCAGTCCCACAGCAAGGGGCCTTGGCAGGCCTGAGAGGTGGGACCGCTGGGAACTTCATGAAGTTCAACAAAGCCGAGTACAAGGTCCTGCATCTGCATTGGGGCAATCCCAGACACACCTACGGGTAGGGCAGGGAAGGGACTGACAGCAGCCCTGCGGAGAAAGACTTTGGAGTGATAGCTGATGAAAAACTCAGCGTGGAACTGGCAGTGAGCGCTCAGCCCAGAAACCAACCCTGTCCTGGCTTCCATCAAAAGGAACGCGGGCAGCAGGTCCAAGGAGGATTCTCCACCTCTGCTTTGCTCTGGTGAGACCCCACCTGCAGTGCTGTGTCCAGGCGTCCCCAACAGCAGAAAGATGTGGAATTGTTGGAACAAGTCCAGAGAAGGGACACAAAGTTGACAAGGAGGACTGGAGCACCTCCACGAAGAAGACAGGCTGGGAAAGTTGTGGCTGTTCAACCAGAGAAGAGAAGGTTGTGTGGAGAGCTCAGAGTACCTTCCAGAGTCTGGAGGGGCTACAGGGAAGCTGGAGAAGGACTCTGTCAGGAACTGTGATGACAGGACAAGGAGTGCTGGGTACAAATTGAAAGGGGAAATTTAGGTTAGACAGGAAGAAATTCTTTACTGTGAGGGTGGTGAGGCCCTGGCACAGGCTCTCCAGGGAGGGTGTGGACACCCCATCCCTGGCAGTGTTCAAAGCAAGGTTGGCTAAGGCCTTGAACAACCTGGTCTAGAGGGAGGTTCATCATGAGAACTAGATGATCTTTAAGGTCCATTTCAACCTCTTAAAATTCTGTGATTCCATTATTCATTCCCCATGTGCATCACCCTCACTGATCTCCACTGAGCCTTCTCTCCTGCTAGGGGTTACAGGTCACCCACAAAAATAATATAGATGATATCAATGCATTATATGGGATACGTGCACATATGTAAATCCTCTATACTGACAACATCGTTACGTTCTGCTGTGATAAAGGTTTGTGCCAAAGCGACATAGCATTGCTATGATGAGGCTGCTGGGGCTGGAATTGCGACATCTGAGCTGATGGGGCTGGAGTAGGCATTTCTGCTCTCTGCTGGAAAGACAGAGCACGTTGCTTCCTGGGGCATTTGGTAGAAAGCAGAGTGCCAAAAGCAGGTGCCCCCGTGCCACCTGTGGTCACTGCCTCTGTGCAGACACGGCACTGAGTGACGGGATACAGGGAGCAGTGCAGCGCAAGCAAAGCCAGTTTCTCACACCAGCCACCCGTATTTATAGTTCTCTAAGTTCTGTACAAAATTTTCCTCTCGGACCCCTTTGCCCCTGTTCCCTTAGTAACACAGTCTTTTTGGTTATCAAGTCCCTGTTACATTCTTCTGCACCAGCAATGTCCTTGCTACATCTTCTCTCGTCAAGAGCAGTCAGAGTGACCAGACATGATGTCTGCACTTTTGTTCTTGCCTTGAGTTTCTCTCTCCCATGGCTTCCAGTGTACCAGGGCCAAGAGGTCGGCGGGGCTACGCAGCTCAGCTTCTGTAGCTGTCTGATCTTCCACAGTTCAGGGCACAGCTCGCTCTGAGGACAGGTTCTTTTACTTTGCTGTGACTTGTAGCGTGAAAGTGAACTGCCTTTATTTTTCATCTTGCTGATGTCAGGCAACATTTGCAAAAAAGCCAAATTCAGCGCTGGCCTAGTTGTAACATCTCTTTTTTTTTCCCACTTCTCCAATGAAATTGCAAGTAGTTAGGTGCTCGCGGTTGCTCCATTTATAACGAAGATCAGTAGAAGAAAGAAATGAATCAGTTTAGCAAGACATACAAATCTCCTCTCTCCTTTGCTGCAATGAAATATGAATTCCACAAGTATTTTCAGGAAAATGCTGATTCTTGTTTGCTTCCTATCAGCTCAGAGCTGCTTGTCAAAGGTAGGAGACTGCTGCCCTGCTCTGTAGGTGATGAAAGCAGGGTCCACTCTGCCACAGAGCTGAGCTGATCCCCTGAGGCTCCCTATGGGAAAATCCATCTCTCTGAAGTTACTTCTCTCTTCACACAACTGCTGCAAGTTTGACCAAATAAGGCTGACTTCTTTAAGGCATAGCTAGGCTTTTTCCCAGCTGTGAAAGGCTTTACTTCAAGCAATTGCACAAAACTGAGGTATAGGGAAAATACAATCGATGCTGAATGGGCAGGCAAAACTTCCCTGTTTTGCTACTCTCTTCTTCTCATGTTCCACCTAGCACATAATCATGTAATTCTCATCATATACAAAGTTTTATGGCAAAAATCCGATTTTTTTTTAAATTTCATTCTTTTCTATTGTTTAAAAATTTGAATGTTTTCAATACAGAGCATTTATTTGGATTATAATGGCATTATCTACCAGAAGGATGCACTGCTTCCTCTCTGTCAGCAGGAAAGTTCAGAGCAAGACTCTTTAACTGAATACAATAAAAGAGTTTACCTGGCAAATCCCGTAATTCTTTTCTGATTAATTTATGGATGGAGAAGATCTCAAACTGCTAAGAAATGCTTTTATGAAAAGGCTTTTGAATATTCTACAGCTATGAGGTGTGGACAAGACACAACACTGTGCTACAGACTGGAACTCTGTATTTCTGGGGAGGGAAACTTGCTCACGCCAGGGTTAGTTCCCTGCTGGATGGGAACAAAGAAACCACATTCCCCCAGCATCCCTGGCCCAGAACTCCAGTAAGATTAGAGAGGCAGGCAAGGGAAACCTGCAAATTCGTTATTTCCTGAGAGTGTGCACTCTTTTGCTGGCAGCCATGCAAGAAGGCAGCCGGCCTATCTAAATTAAGTACTGCACATAATGGAACATAAATTATTGCTGTTAACTGCAAAGCAATAACGTGGTTAGGAAGAACAAATTGCATGGAAGCAATATGGGGGTTTTGCTTACTCTCAAAGGGATCTCTCGGTGGAGTAACCTCTGGAGCTAATGTTAGGTCTGGGAATTTTACAGGCACTAATAGGATTAGGCTCATGACTTCCTTTTCAGTCTGATGGGAGTCAGTGTTTAATTCCCTTGGGCTTCTCGGAGATTTCAGCACAGGTTCAAAAGTGTCACCCAAACCATCAGTACACCCAGATTTTCCCTTCTGTCTCCCCCGGACAAGATTTGCTGTTCCGACCATCAGAAGGGTGAAGGGCCTTGTACTTGGCGTGCCACCTGTGACAAAACAGTACTTACTCCCACTCAGGATATAAACCAAAACATCATAACTATATAGCACCTTTACAAAAATGAAATATCAGAATTTTGTTGTTCTGCTTGCAAGATGAAACCTCATTTCCCAACAGCTGACTGAGGAGGGTTCAAGCTTCAGTTTGGTGCTCAGGGCAAGGCCCTCAGTACCTTTGTTTCTTCAGGCACAGCTGAACAGGACTAATGGGGTGTTAAAAGTAGTGAAGGTTTGTTTGCAGTGCTGCTCCAGGTCCTGGATCTAAGCAGCATCATCTGTTTGAAATATTTGCCGCTGTGTTATTTGGGGGGGCAGTGGTGGTCAGAGTAAGAATTGATAAGAGATTTCATTGCTTTCTCTTCCATCAAGGATATATTTTGTTTTACAGCTGTCCCAGTAGCTTTATTACTAAGAGCACCAGGATCTAATAGGATCAAAGCCTGGAATAGAAACCTGTCGTGGAAATAGCCTGTGTGGCCTGGATGTCTTTATGATCTCAAAACTTGCGCTACAGCTGATTCTCTGGTTGTTTAGCCCTCCTCCTTCTCCATGAAATCACACATACTCTGTCAGTTTAATCCTCTGAGAGGGTCGTGCTGTCATGCAGGAAACAAAAATAAAAATAAGGATTCTGAAGGGGAGGATTCTCATCAGAATATTTACTTCTATGCTTATTATGAATGGCTTTCTGGGCCTCTTCTTCAGACTTCATTATTCTTGAAGTACTTCAATTTTGCCACCCAGGGAGGACCTGCCTAAGATAAGCTTGCAAGGGAATCTAATTTCTAATTAATAATGCATTTTAATTTAACAACTAATAATTTTACATTCTAATTTGGAATTGAGCTTTCCCTTGATGAATGCAGAGAAGAGTGTTTAAATAATGGTGTAACTCACTCTAAGATTCCCTCTTTCCTTATTCCCATCAGTTTTACATTATCCCTTGGACACGTGTGAGCTCTTCCTCAGGCTGGTGTGATGGACAGAGATTAAACAATCATCTTTAGACGATCCTTAGAATAGATCCTTATTGTCTAGAAAATTGAATTAGAATTTTAATGGTTCTTACCAACTTCTTACCATTCTTACCAACTTCAGTAGTCTTCAGAAGCTACTCCTAACAAAGATGATAAATGAAGTAACAACCCAGAACTACTGTGATATGTTTGTATGAAAGCATAAATAGTTAGTAAAGGTGTATTTTAATAATGTTTCCTGTAATGTGGTCTTTAAAGTGACCATACATCTATTTTCCAATTGTGTAGTTAGTAAAAATGAATAGAAATGAATGTATTCTGGGGGAAAGGACTGTCAGTCCCTATCTGAGAGAGTTCAGGCGCAGACTGCAGAGTACAGCTGATAAAAGAACAGTGAATTACCTTGTGAGCTGGGAGCAGGGAGCTCTCTGGCTGTGCACAGATTAAACACGTGCTGCTCTCTCCAGCCCCTCATGGCAGGCCATGGCAGGTTTCCTGTGTCTGGTGATGAAATCACCTTGCTGGTGGTGGTACCCAAGCTCCTGCACTTGAGCTGTGCATGAAAACATCCCATGGTGATGTCCCTTTACCTCCCCCTTTTCCCAAGAACAGCGAGTGTTCAAATGTGTGTCTTTCTGTGCTTCTAACTCCCCTCAGGATAGGGTAACTTTCCAGACAACCAACCATTTTCTTCTAAGGTCTCCACTCTTAAGAAGAAATTCAGAATTATGTTGGCGTGTGACTGTCCTGGGACTCTGCCTTGGGCTCTCTGCCACTCATACTCGTGGCATCAATGAGGATGAAACTCCTGACACAAACCTCTCTCATGAGTGAGGAGAATTGATTTCCATTTTCACCTAGCTTGAACTGATGTTCTTATGAAAGCTACTGCAGCTCCATGCTCAGCAGGGCTGAATAGTTAGGAAGTGGTGGGTGCTCAGGGGGCAGAGGCAGGTGATACAGAAAAGTAGCATCCATGAAAAACCAGGGAGAGTGCTGGATGCTCTCTGTTTGAATCTTGCTGTTTAAGACCTGCTAATTAGCCCAGTGCCTCCCTGCTGGCAGCTGAAATGTTTGTTTTGCAGCTCGGGTCTATCCTGAAAATAGTCCCAGAGCTGAAGAACTCCTGGGGCTTCTCTGCCTGCTGGCACCTGACCTTGTTTCTGCCCTCGCTGGTTGAAAAGTTGTTTGGATTTCAGGGAGCTGCGAAAGGCTCCAAGATCACTGTACTATTGCTAGTTAGTTACTAAATATGTTTGAGTGGCTTGGGAAATGGATCTAAGTGTTGGGGGAGGAGAAAAGGAGGCAAGGGCAGTGGTAGCTTGTCTGCAGATTGAATTCCTCTGGCCTTCACAATTAGCTTGGAGTAAGGGCTGTCACATCTGCTTTTTCCTCTTCTTTCTTTTATGTGGTTCATGTGGTACAGGGGGAGCAAGAGCAGTTGCCGGCACCATTAGACACATTACATTAACATCCTGGTAATGATGTTTATACTTTCCTACTCAAAATTTCACACTTTGAACTCTTTACTGAGGTGGGTTGGCATGCTTGTAACACACTCAGCACTTGATCTGAGTCCAAATGCCTTTCTCATGTCTGCAAGGTAGAGCTGCCTCTGATAACTCAAACGTGCTGCCTTTTTGTGGCATCCTCTCTGGATGAGTAGGATTTCAGCGAACTATTCAAAGCAAACTGTTTGGAGGAGGAAAGTCTGTTTCAAGGGGTGTAAGATGAGAGGCACTGCCAGGAAAGGAGGTTTCTTGGAGTCCCAGAAGGCACAGACTGATCTTGAAAAGATTGTGAAGATTGTGCTGGCCAAATAGCAAGGTAGTGATTCTCCCTTCCAGGCCAGGGAGCATCTCTCCCCCTCCTTGCTCCAGCTGCTCTGCCCTGGCTTGCTGGCCAGTATTTCTGTAGATTCCTTTCTTAAATATTTTCAAGCATTTTTATGATTTCTCTCCTTTTCTCTCCCCTTCTTCAGGCTGTTTGCTTTTCCTGACCCTTGCTAAAGTTCTTTGGTCCCACATTTCAACTTTGTCCCTCTGGTTTGTCCTGTGCACATTTAGGGGTTTCAGAACAGGGACACACAGCAGCTCTTCCACAGTTACTGTCACCTTCCCTGCATTCCTTTATTTTTCTAACTCTGGTGATGGGGAACAGTTCACAAAACACAGCAGATTCTGCTGCAGAAATCTATGGATGGAATAAAAATGCTCTTGAATAGAGCTTCTATGGAAATAGGTTCCCCATGCTGGTTTTGTTGCTATTAAATACATTTCGGTCAATGATTCATTCCCAACAATATGAAATAAAAAGCAAAAATTTCTGATTATTATGTGCCCCTAAGGATTTGTGGCTGACATACTAATTCAAAAAGACAAGGTGGCTTTTAAAGTACTCATTTAAAAAAAAGGAATTTACAATCTTATAAAATTATTTTCCCAAATATAAAAATCTTGTCATTTTTTTTCTGTTTCTGCGGGTGGCTGTGATTTCATGAAATTAGTTAATTAAAACCAGAATTCCCTCAGTTAAACTTTCTGTGTTTTTTGGTGACAGTTTTCTGACTGCTGCCACAAATCAAAGCAGAAACATAAAACTGTGCATTTGCTTCTCTCCCGACCCCTTGAATAATTCTTCTTTTGGGGTAAAGTTTCCTTCACTAATTCTGTAAAACTGAGTTACAGTTATTATGTTGTTTAATTTTTAATCCTAAATACTGTATAGAGTGATGGTCATCTCAGTGGAAGCCCATGGACTTCAATATGCATTTCTCCCTAAATATTAATTACCAAAAGTATCAAAGGAAAATGTAAGATACCCCTACAAGCAAAGATTTATCCTTTAACCTTATTGGAAAAATTTGTTTGAACTTTCCCCAGAGGTGAAAGTTGATGCTCAGCCTGAAAAGGGAGGCTTTCTCTAGAAATTCCTTCCGTTTTTCATTCTAAACCTTCTTACTGTTGAACATTCAAAAATTCATGTTCCCCATGAAGTTTCTCTTCTGTAATCATTTTCAGGTCTGACAGAACTTAAAACTTTGGTTAAAAAGCACATGTTTAAGCTCTCTCCTACCATTCCACCCAGGACTGGCCATCTACAGGCTCAGTTTTAAGTAGGGTGACAGTACATCAAACTCTGGACATTATTTCATTAATATCTCTGGCATAATCCTACACTAAATCACTGCAGGGAAACCAACCCAATCTGTTAAATAAGATTATTGTAAAAACAAGCAGGACTGGGCACTCTTTTCCTCCAGCATGTAGGTTGGGATGGGCAAGAGGTTGTGAGGGGACTTTGCTGTGCAGCTGACCCCAACTGGCCAAAGGGCTTTTCCTTACATACAATACAATGCCATAAGATCATGGTCACCAGTAAAAACTGGGACAGAGAAAGAGAGATTTCTGCCTTCCAAGGTGGCTTCTGCCTGGAGAATGGCTGGTCTGCACATGGGATGTGGTGAGTGATTTCCTTAGCTTCATTTCTGTCTCCTTCCTTCACCTAATAAACTGTTTTTATCTCAACCCATGCGCATTCCCTGGGGATGGGAGAGTGTGTGGTTTGTGTGGCTGCTGGCCAGACTGAACCCACCATATCCAGCAGAAATGTTAGAGTGCCGTCAGATATGGGGAATATAAAGATACGATTTTTCACGGCAAATCTTTAGTTGGATTTTATATGAATGACAGGATACAAGAAATTAAGGACTGTTATTGCTAACCAATCCTGCAATCCCAGGATCTATTGGTTATTTTACAGACAGCCTGATAACACTGGAGAGGGGGAATCAAATTGTCCTGTAGACACTGCTGGTTTTGTCTTCATCCTGACTGAAACCTCGCATAAGAATTTTACTTTCCTCTATCAAACCCTCACCTTCTGGTGATGACTTCCTTTCATCAACACCATTCTTTCTGTTTATCTTTTCTCTCTCTGCCTCCCCAAAGTAGAATGGTTGTCATAATTTTCAAACTCAGCAGGAACATTTTCAAATGTGGTTTTTCCCCTGTAATGGACATTGCATCAAAACATAAGGCAATTAGGGATACACTTTAAGTGCTTTCCTTTCATTTTCCTGCTGCTTAAATATTTGAAAGAAATTCACCAAGAGTTGTCCCAGTAGAGACCTGACGACTGACATTATATTTTAGGATTTAATGTTATAACAAAGAGCCAGGATTTAATTAACCTTCTTGCTCTGTGGGAGACCTGAGACATGGGATCCAGTTCCTCAGAAAACCACTGCTGAATCTCTTGCAGTTATTGAGCTCATTAATCTCTGAGATATGTTTTACAGCTATGTTTTATTTTGATCAACTTTAAGTGCCAAATATTTTACAATTAAATTCCTTGTCCTGCCTTGCAGAGCGCATCATTTAAACAAACCAGGAACAGAAGAGGAGCCATGGAAAAAAGAAGGAAATGGAAATTCAGGAGCAGAAAATGGTGTGGGATACACTGACTTCCTCTGTTTGCATGACATCTCTGCCACTGGGTTTGTGCATATAAAATATAGGACAGGACAATGAGAACTTTAACCCTTGGTTTACATTAACCACCTCACAATACACACAAACAGCACCTCTGAAACCAGTTCCTTCCTCTGAAACAATTCCCACCTTTCAAGTCAGACTTCATTGCTCCTCTAGGAGGGAGAGTTGCCAAAAGCCACAGAAACTGCCCATTGAAGCTAGCCTAACCCAAAGCCAGCCAGGTAGTACTGATGGGACTGCCTGGTGGCAGTGGCTATTGGGTGTATAAATCTCTAAGTTATCTATAAGAAGAAACATCACAGAGGAACAACCATGCAAAATTTTGACGGGAGAAAATTTTGAATTCTGTATGGTAACTTATAAATCCTATTGCAGAGAGAAGTTGTGAACTTCTGTGAAAGAGGGAGAAGCGACGAGGCTGCATGGTCAGAGTGCACAGAGTGGAAGTTGGAAGAGGCACCAGCTCCTGCTGATTAAACAGTTAATGAAGTGCAGTTAAACCAAGGGAGTGTGATGTGCAGACTCTGGGTGTGGCAATATTAGGAGGTTATGTGCCTTGTTTTGGGAGAGAGTCTCATTTTCTGAGGCTGTTCCTCCTGCCAGAGCCCCGTAAACACCCAGCCCAGAGTGCTGATGGCGTGTGCTATGGCCCTGCTCCATCTGCACACCTCTGCTCTGTGCAGAAGCCAGGCTGGGGAGTAGGGATGGAAAGAAGGCTGCTGTGCCCTTCTGTCCACACTGACCTGAAATCCACAGGAAAATGGGACACACAGACTTGGAAACCAGGAAACTCCTCCTGGTTTGGTGCTATACATGCAGTCTTTCCATCCAGTCATGCAGGTGCCGCCTAGATTAATCTGCTCCTTTATCCTGTGCCTCAAAGTCAAGATCCATCCCAGAGGTGACCTACTTGGGCACTAAGCCTGTGGCTGGAATAGAAATGGTATTGCTGATACATTAAAGCACTTGTACGGGCTCTGCCTGGTCATGAACTACCTCAAATCCAGCTCCTGCTCTCTTACTGACTCCTCATTCAAAGTGCAGGCATAAATCTGTGGCAACAGAAAAGTCTTAGGCACCTGATACCCAGCAATCTGAAATGGTGAAGAGAATTTGCTTGGCTAAAGAGACTGATGGCAAGAATTCAATTTTATCTTGCCATGGATGTGAGGTTGAAAAATTGGAGGGAACTGTAGCACCATGGTGGCATGGTGTCTGCAATGATTATGTTTTGTGGATATAAAATGAATATTCACTTAAAACATGTAAAAATTTCTAGTAGAAAGTATTTTAGTTGGTGTAAAGGCAAAAGGAACAGCAAAATTCTAGTTACCCTTCAAGTGGTCCCTTTTTCCCTTACCTCAGAAGGAAAATTCCATCCATTCATCTCAAAATGCAAGATAAAACCAGAAAATTGTCGAACTCCCAATTTCCAAATGCGTGATTTTTTTCTCTGTGTACTTTTCTATAAAAGATCTACTTTTCCCAGGGGAGACCACTCAATTTCACTTTCCTGTCAAACTGACTTTCAAATGTTTTTGGCAATTAAAACACCTGAGACACAACGAAAAGTTGTTTTCTTTTATCTTCTTGCCTATGTTAACGGGTCTGTCTTGTTTTTTGGGAGGGAGAAGATGGTTTAGGAATAAACCACAAATGGAGATGTATCTGCTTCACCTGTTATCAAAAACAGCAAGCAGGACAGGAGTTTTCTTTTGTTTTTGTGGGTTTTTTTGTTTCTTTTGTTTGTTTTTAAGAGAAATAGCTATACTGCAACATAAAAACTAGAGAGGAAATTGAATTATCAAATTCTATAGTGATTAAAATGTTAATCCCAATGAATTTATTGGCTTTAGCTCTAATCTCTGAGAAAAAGGGGATAAATGTATTTGACTTGGGTTTCCCTGTTTCCCTACTTCTGCTGTTCAGGACAGATGCACAAACTGAGTTACTTTGGAGCTTACTGGGAGGATTTTCTAATTTTTTATAAGTGCACGAAGAGCGGTTTTTATTTTCTGTTTCAGTAAATAATTTTCGCCATACACTTGTCACTTTTACTGTGTTTAAATGCTGGTATTTTTAAAATAAAATCGTACCATGAGATATCTTGACTCTCACAGCACTAAAAAGCGTTCGTGTTCAGCTGCTCACTTAAACCTGAAAATCAGATAAAACATTTTATTGTGCTGTATAAGATTCTTAAAGTCTGACTGTGCCAAGGAAACAAGCTTTGTTACAAACAAGGTGAAAGTGAATCCCTGTGCAAAGGTTAGTGAAATATTCAAACAGGTGACAAACAATAATGCCCACAGTAAAATAGTAGAGATAAAACTGGGACTATTCAGCAGTAATAAGGGATAAAATATATTACAAGAATGCTGTAGTTATTTTTGAATCAACATTATATGTCCAGAAAA
The DNA here is from genome assembly GCA_013397315.1 of Donacobius atricapilla. Lineage (NCBI taxonomy): Eukaryota > Metazoa > Chordata > Aves > Passeriformes > Mimidae > Donacobius > Donacobius atricapilla. The sequence continues at coordinate 710,004 of WBMY01010620.1, read as the reverse complement.
TAAGGTTAAGGTTTTACTGAAAGAAAATTCTAAACAAATTGACTTCTGTAAATATTTGAACACCCAAACCACCTGAGCACAATGTCACTGTGCAATAACGAGTTATGATTAATTCACAAATTCCTTATAGTCCTACCTGAGGTTCCATTTGGCTTTACACATGTATGCAATGTTTTCTATTTTTTACCCCTTATGGTAGGCTACTTTCAATATGCTCTTCTAGCTCTTACTCATCACTTTTAATTGAGACAGTAAGTGCAAACCATCTAAGTTTAGGATTCTTGATTCTGAAGAAACTGCAGATGACCAAGGTGAACAGTAGATTTATTTAAAAGAAAGGAATAGCATCTCAGTCTAAAGTAAAACAAGGGTCAATTTTATGGATCCAATACCACTAATTAGACCCAACAGAAGTGTAATGGGGTGTAATTATCTGTATGCATTTTAAACCCTACATTACAAACCATTAAACTTCAAGGGCCACATTCACTTCTATATTTGAAGTCTGTGGAAAATGTGATCCCTGGTGCACTTACTCCCACCCAACTAGCCGGGAACAGCCATGGCAATAACACCACCAGCGAGCACGAACACCATCAAAGCCTCACAGAAGTCCTGCAACAAGCTTAAATAAGATTCATTTTAATAAAGAGCATCTCTTTTATGAGGAGAGCCTGCGGGAGCTGTTTAGTCTAGAGAAGGCTGGGAAAGGACATCCATACATATAAATATCTCCCAGGAGGGTGCCAAGAGGATGGCGCCTGACTCTTCAGGACAAGGAGCAGCGGCAGGACGAGGAGCAACGGGCATAAACCACAGGAGAAGTTTCACCCCAACACGAGGAGGAACTTCTTTCCATTGAGGCTGGCGGGAGCTCTGGAACATCTGCCCAGGGAGCGTGCGGAACCTCCCTGTCTGGGGACATTCCAAAGCCACCCGGAGGCGTCCCTGTGCCACCTGCTCCGGGTGACCTCGCCTGGGCAAGAGGGGACGGACGGAGTGATCTCCAGAGGTCCTTCCGACGCCGGCCATTCCGCCACCCACCCCCTTCGCGCCGGCTGTCGGAGGGCTCCGACCCTGGGGCCCTCCCTCTCCCTCAGGGGCTGCCGGGGTNCCCGCCCGCTCATGGACCCCGCCGAGGAGGAGGAGGGCAGGGAGAAGCCCCCCGTGATCTACACCATGGAGAACAAGCCCATCGTGACCTGTGAGTGTGGGCGCTCGGGGTCCGGCCCGGGGGGAGGCAGGAGGGGGTGGCTGGTTCTGGGGGGCTCCCGCGGCTCCGGGTAAGGACGGGGCAAAGGGGTTCTGCCTGCAAAGGGAGATGGCGAGGTTTCACCGCTTCCCCCCCGCCGCCGCCCCGTTTCTGATGGCAGTGGGCAAACTTGGGGTTGTTTGTGTGGTAAACAGCGAGCCGAATGTCGTGCTCGGAGGTGCTCAGGGGAAGAGGGTAAAATCTGAGGGTAAATCGTGAACCCCAAACTTCCTGCCAGCGAGCTTTGTGTGGCTTTGCTGGTGCTGAGTTGCGAGGAGGCATCGTCTGCGGCGATCCCACTGACGTTATAATTCAGTCTTTAGCTGCTGTGCTTTGGTTGCATCCCCGAGACGGTCCAGTTAGCCAAAACGGGATCTCATGCTTCCAGCGATGAATTCGTTCTTTCAGCTCTCAGAGACAGGCAGGGGGGCCTGATGTAAAACATGAGCGCCCCCCCTGCTCTTACAGCTATAGAGGGGTGCGCTCAGAGTTCGCTTGGAACAAACACGTGGACTAGGCTGGGCATTAGGGAGCATTTCTTCGACGGGAGAGGGGTCAAACGCTGGAAGAGGCTCCTTAGAGAGGCGTCGAGGTCTGTCCCAAGTCTGTCACTGTCTAAGAGGTATTTGGACGGTGCCCTTAACATGCTGTAACTTTTGGTGAGCCATGAAGTGTTCATGTAGTTGGACCAGACTGCTAGGTTCCTTCCAACTGGAATAGTCTTTTTTTATTCTAACCACATCCATAATGCTGTTAATGAAAAGGTAAAGTGAATGAGATCAGCACTGAGAATTCTGCTTTTCCTTTTATAACAAAAAGGTAGCCAGTAGCTGGTTTTAGTCAGAAGTATTTCTACTGATGCTGTAACAAAATACATATTTGCACTTTATCGCTAGAACACTGGGAATGCTTTATGTGCCTGTAAAATAGAAACTTGTTTCACAGTTCTGTGTTGCCTTATTATGGAGTAAGCATTTATTGGTGATTAAGGTCTTAGACCTTACTTAGAAAAAGTATCCAGCTGTAACCTTGTAGCTTTATAATTGTGGAACTCTGTGTGTATATATTTTCTCCAGACTATTCTATAAATATGCTTTTTTCTGTTTTAAACTTTTTTCCTTTTTTTGAATGCAGTTCATAAGCTGAAGTGAACAGGATCTGTAGTGAATCTTCTCTACTCACCTGTTTCAAGAATTTTGAAATCCATTTCACTTCAGATTTAAAGTCAGAAAAATGTGCATATTGGAAACTCTGGAGGATACAGTTTGCTGGTGTTAATGCTACTGTTCAGGTTGTGGGGCTTGCTTTTTAGATTTTCTGGCTTTATGTGTATTCAGAATTGGAGAGTCTCCATATGTGTGGCAAGGGGACTTGGTGGTGCAGGTCGGTCTTCACTGTTCCTGTATGATTTAAATAAGTAACATTTTAGTCTTTAAACAAACACTTTTGTTGAAGTACGAAGAGTTTTACTTCAGGGTAAAACCTTGGGTTTTTTTGTTAGCAGGTGCTGAAAAGAACTCTGGTCTCTTTGTACAAGGAAATTTTCAAAATCCCAAACACAAAATTTAACCAGATTTCAATCAAGCCCAGTTGTCTGATATCGAAAACAGTATTAATTTTGTGTGGTGAGTGAGCATACATTATGGTTGTAAAATATTTTGTTCTTGTCCCCATCCAGTATGGTAGCAGCAGACTTACAAATGAGATAAGAGGTGAGCGTTATGTGTCATTTGTGTGCCTCGCTCCTGGACTGAGGGAATCATTTCTAGTGCTCTGGACAAGCACAGCAGTAGTATCTTCAGTGGTATGGCCCAGAGTGGCTTGGTCTGAGACAGCCTAATTCAGGAGTTAAAGTTAATTCAGCAAAAGTGCTCAGAGATTAATTACCTCTCTGATGAAATGTAAGGGTGACTTGCTACATTTTAAAACCGAAACATTTGATTTCAGTGGGGAATGCATTTTACTGTAACTGCTATTGTTTCCTTTCTTCTCTCTTCAGAGAAGTGGAGTACTTAGAGACTGTAGTATTTCAAAGAAGTGCATTGACCAATAATGACTAACTTGAAGGAAAGCTTCTCTAAGCGTTATATTGCCAGAGATTTACAGAGAGGTGAGGCTTGGCTTTCCAGGGGAAGGATTGGTTTGGTGCTGGTTTGTTGCAAAACACATTAAAAGCCATGGTGTTAGGAACTGCTCAACAAACACGGTTTATCTTTTTTCTGTGGTTCCAGTTTCAGGCAGTTGGAGTTGTCTGGGATAAGTGTCCCACCCAGGAAGTACACGTGGGGGAAAAACAGAACTGTGAGGGGATGGCTGGGTTCTGATTATATGAAGCAAGAGTGAAGGTTAAGTGAGGGTGCTTTTCAGAACACAAGTGTTTCCTTTTGCTACAAGACTTAGATTAATCTTTGTCAGGTAAACTTCTGCATCATGAAGTAGCTCCTGTTAACTCTTAGGGTTTGTTCTTAATAAGAGAGAAGTGAAGAGGGATTTTGTTTGTAGTGAAGCTTCTTTTCAACACTGTGCATACCAGAGTTGTTTTGTAAACTAATGTTTTTACCTACTAGAAATAAATTTGACAGCGCTCTGGAAGGAATGCTTCTTTGGTAAAGAGAGTTATGCTTACAAATCTATGAGTTAATCTGTATTGTAACAGTAGTTATTTGCTATATTGGCACAACCCTGAATTCAGCACTCTGTGTACAGGCTTTGGCCTATGGAAAAAAATGGCAGGTTCCACATTTCTTGGACATCTGATGCCAGTGACAAATGCAGTTTTTATCGATTGTGTTTTCATGTTATTGCCATAACTTGATTGTTTTGCCCCCAGAAGCTGTGCATAGGTGAATTAGGCTTGTTTTTATTGTGTTTGAATCACTGGAAACACCGGTAGTTTTAACAGAGAGTTTTTAGATTCATAGAATTTGGCAAAGCATGACAAACTTCTGGAGACTCTTTCTCTGGGCATACAGACAACCATATTCTCCAAGTGTGGGAAAAGTGGTATATTCACAGAAAGTTACTGTTCCTTTATGTGTTTCCCCTTTTCTCAGTATGGCAGCACCCCTGAGTGTTAAATCATTCTTGTCAGGTAGGACTGAGTGCCACGATGACTCAATTCCGAATTAATTTAAGTCATATTTTTTACACTGTCAGTCTCACTAGATTGCAAAGCCACTGGGGAGTTTCATTGAACCATTGTGGTTCTGCTCCCTCTGGTTATTTGTGAACTCTCAACTCAAGTTTGTAGCAATTTATCTGCATTGCTACTGGACCTGGTAAGCTTACCAAGTGTTTTGAGTCATCTTACAGCTTTCTCACTGCTGTAGAAGGATTATTTATAGCATCATTAATTTTTTTTGGTTTTTTTTGCAGAGGCAAATTGAGTGTTTGCATAGAACATCTTGAACTTGAGTAGTTTCTGTACAATGTTGACTTTACAAAACCTCTAAACTGCAGATTGCTTTCCTAGGAAACCCAGTGTTGTTTCCTTCTCAGGAATCCTATTTGAAACTTTGAGAAAGTCTTTGGAGCTTCAATATAATGTTGTTGCACATATATATCAGCCAAAGAGCTCATCCTTAAGCAGCTGATTTGCACTTAAATTATTAGCTCTATCCATATGAAGAGGAGGCTGAAGAGTAAAGCCAATTCTGCTAAATGAAGTAATTAATAGGTTTTTCAGAGCTTTCCTAACAAGCTCTTCTTTTGTAATTATCTTCATGCAGTTGTGGAATATTCCATTGTCAGCTCGTAGTATCTGTTTATGTTGTCTGCTGTCTGTTTATATTGTGTGTTTGCATGTTTGCTCTCACTGTCAATAATCTGTTTTAGCACAGTGGACTTTATATATAACCTTTGGAGAGAATGGCATGCATCATTTTTGTCTGGTCTGTGTTCAGAATGTGCTGTGATACAGCAACAGAAGAACCATCAGCAAAAGCTTTGTAGGCCCAAGAGCAGAAAATGCTTCTAATTATCTATAGTAGGAACAGAAAGGTTAATAAAGTAAGGGATGGGGAGGGAAAGGGAAGAATTTTGCATCTTTTTGTGGTGAAAATAAATACTTGCAGTTAAGAATATTGTTCTGGGACTAGAGGGGCTTGATTCAGAAGTTCTTCTGTTTCTAGTGGGTAGATGTAATAAAAAAATATCCCAGCAAGAAGTTGGATGTAGCCCAAGTAATTAGAATGATTTGCTGCTAGTGAGACCATTTAACAACTATATCCTATAAATGCATTTTGCCTGTTCTCAACCAGAACTCCTGCCTGCACTGGAAGTCATCACTGTTGTGTAGTTGATATATTATTCTGTGCTTAAATATTTGATTACATATGTCATGAGAAGAAGTGGCGTATCCTTGTTAGCGTTAATCCGTTTTACAGATTCAGAAGTGCAACAGTAAAGTTTTGCTAGAAGGATTTTCTTCTAGTGAATCAGCCATGGCTTCTCTATAGCAATTTAGCTGTGTTGTGTTTTGGTTTTTAGACCTCTTTTGAATGCGAATTTGAGTTGGGAGAGAGGAGGACCTTTAGAAGATGTAAATATAAAAAAGCTCCCCCAAACTTCAGGTAGATCCACTTCTTACAGGCTAGGGATATAAGAAAAAAGATCCATAGTAGAACATTTTACTAGTGGAAAAATAAGTGGGGTCAGAAAGGTTAGCTGTGAGTGATACTTGGAGATAAATCCCAAGCAAAACTACACCGAAGTACAGTCTTGGCCCTGTGTTCCTTTAAAGGTATTCAAAGCCTTTTATCTCAGTTGACTGTGCTTGTCATTGGTATCAAAGGAAAATATTTGTCTTCTTTAGTCATCTGACCTCAGGAGATTTTGTTTTAAACTGCCTGTGTAGTTAGTGGGTTAGGATAATTTCCTCTAGAGGGAGAAAAAAAATCACTGTGGTATATTTAGATGCTATAGTGACAAAACCTCTAAGCATCTAAAAAGTTTGGAAACTGTTAGGAGAAAAATAGATTATTGGGGATTTAGGTGGTTTTAGGCAGGCGTGAACCTAAAAAAATGTCAATATTTTATGGTTCTTTGGTATTAGACAGCTGCTCCGAAGAGTGCATGTTCTGCTTGGAAATCCTGGTTAGGTGGTCATTCCAGTTTTCATTGTTCCTGTACAAATTTAGAGTAGAACAAGTGTCCTAGATAGGGAAAGAGGGAAGGCAGGAAGGCTGCGCTGATTTGATCTACCAAAATGTCAGGAAGAAAGACAAGGAGGAAAGAATCACAGAACTCACGGCGTTGGAAAAGACTTTAAGGGTCATCCAGTTTCAAACCCTTGCCGTGGATGGGGACACCTTCCACTCTCCCAGGTTGTTCCAAGCCCCACCCTGTCTGACCTTGGGCACTTCCAGGGATGGGGCAGCCACAGCTTCTGCTTCCCTGAGCAATCTGTGCCAGGGCCTCAGCACCCTCACAGGGAAGAATTTCTTCCTGATGCCTAAATCTACCCTCTTTCAGCTTAAAGCCATTGCCCCTTCTTCTGTCACTCCAGGCCCTGGTACAAAGTCCCTCTCCAGCTCTCTTGGAGCAGCTGTAGGCACTGGGAGGGGCTCGAAGGTTTCTTCTCCAGGCTGAACAACCCCAGCTCTCAGCCTCTCTCCATAGCAGAGGTGCCCCAGCACTCTGAGCATCTTTGTGTCCCTCTTCTGGTCCCATTCCAGCTGATTAATGTGGTTCTCCTGCTGGGGACCCCGGGGCTGGAGGCAGCTCTGCAGGTGGGGTCTCACCTGAGTGTGGATTCCCTCCTCCCCTGCTGCCCACAGTGCTTTGGGTGCAGCCTGGGACACATTTGGCTTTAGGGGCTCTCAGGGCACATGGCCTGGCCATGTTGAGCTCCTTCTCCACCAACATCCCCAGTTCCTTCTCCTCAGGCTGCTCTGGATCCATTCTCCACCCACAGCACGTGAAGTGTTTAGCTAAGTGGCAAAGGCCTTTTGAACTTCATCATGTGGAAAGAAAGGAAACAGGTGCTTTGTTCTTCTCTTTCTCCTGGGGTGTTTCTTTTTAATGTATATCACTTGAACATTATTGCTTTCATCTGTTATGTGTTACCACTTCATGTACAGAAGCACCCTGTACTTGGTGTGGTATCACTGAAAGAGTTACGGTGTTCTTTCTGTATCTGTGGGATGTCTGATGGCAGCCAGATGAGGAGTAGATTAATTCAGACAAACATGGTTTAAAAGCTGAGGTAGGTGCTCCAAGAGGTTATCAGGCTCCAATGTCACTCCCTAGTTATCATCAGTGTGGGATATTTAGGTCTTATTTGCCTGTAGATTCTGAAAGATGAAAATCCTTCTCTAGAAGGCTTCTTGATTTTAATTATGATAGGATTCCAGAATTACTTTTCCTTCCCATATACGCACATCCTTCCTTTTCAGTTGTGTCTGATAATCATTTACACTCCGGCCCTGTTGCTGACAGCCACAGAACGGTACTGACAACCATAGAATCGTTCAGGTTGGGTCTCAGTGTTGGGATCGATCCACTGAAATGAATTTGCTGTGATGCTCTTGAGTCATCATCTTTCTCTTTGTTTGGTTTTTTTTTCTTTTTCCAAAACACCTCAAACAAAACAACCTCCTCACCAACTTGCAAAAAATGACAAAAAAATCCTACAACAAAATATTTGAAGCAATTCTCAGGCTTTTGTGCCAACTTTTTGGGTTTGCTCTAAATTTGAATTCCAGGGCTACTTGGGGTTTTGAAATGTTTCATTCTAAATTCATAGAATTCAGTCAGATACAAGCAAAAATTCCTGTAGTGCTGTTGTTTGTATTTTCTCCTTTATTTCTTCTTTATTTTCCATCTTTTTTCCTTTTTTTTCATATTTTGGAAAATAGAGAACACCAACTACTGAGGCATCAGAGGCATATATATAGAGAAGAGAATGAGACTTCTGCCATGCTTGAGGTCTCTTGAGTCGTAGGAATCCTGCTCCACACCACTCCAGAAATAGTGATCTTTTGGGACTTTCTGTCCTTTGTGCAGGCCGTGCTCTTGTCTGCTTGCTGTGAGGCGCTTCCCTCCCTCCCTGCAGCCCAGGAGCACCCGGTTCACAATTTGTTGTGCGTCCTGCCAGTCTGACAGCCCTTACAGTTCCTTGCTATACTTGCTGGTCTCAGTGTTGGTCCCGTGTCAGTGCTGCGCTGGTGTTGCCTGCTGATAACTTCACTTGCAGTGTTCTTGGCTGGATCAGCTCAAACACGCTGGTTAACAGTAGATGCAGCATCCAGTTGAGCAGAACATGAAATGTTGCAGCTCCTCTGGGTGTTGGAAATACGTGGTAGCAGCTTTGGTCTGTGTTCAAAGACAGCCCGTGTATTTCACATTGAAGGCCTGTTCTTGCTTTTCTTCTAATCCTAGAGGGGCTGTGTTGCCTTGATCATAAAACACGTTCTTACGTGTATTTGATCTGCCCTCAAAACCAATGCAGGAGGAAAAGCTGACTGGTTTTAAAATGAATATACCCGTTTTAAGCTGATCATGTGTCTGGCTGGAATAGCAGGATGCTTACACATTATCCTTTAGTTCCTCTGTATTCAGTAGTAGTCCTTTTTACTTAAGATGTTGAATTCTGGAATATTTTTGTGGCATACATTGAATTTTTAGGTGCAGTGTAGAGAAACCACTTTGCTGTGCTCCAGAGATAAAATATGTGGTTTGTTCTTTCCAGCAGACTTTGAGCTTGCAGACTCATTTTGATGTGGTCATCGTGCTGCTGCTAAGTCACTAAGGCACGTTTCACTCTCTGTGGGCAGTAATGAGTTGCGAATCAATAGACTGTTCTCAGCTTGGCTCACAGAGGTGGAACTGGTATAAAACAGCATTAACAATATGACTAACACTTGTTTCAGTATTCATTCAGAGCATTTCTTTGCGGTCTTAAATAGCATTTGGTATGGTACAGTTAATTCAGATGGGATGAAGGTGAAGGATCAAGCATAAAGTACTTCTGGAGAAACAGGGCTAAAGTATGAATTGTTTCTGTTTTGTTTTTTAGCTCTTTAATGAAATTGCGTTGTTGAATACTAGCTAATGTGGTCAGGCATCAGAAGAGCTGTTTTTGCTTGTTCTTGCACCTAATCAGACTTTTAAACTTTAATTTTTCCATATACTTTATTGTGTGGTGATAGAATTGTACTAGTTCTGGTAATCAAAATATTATATGTGAGGATAATAATATAGATGAGAAAATTGGGGAAAGGAGAGTGGGCTAGAGAAGGATTTCTAGGATGAACCAAAGAATGCTAAAGTAATGTGGAGGCAGTGCCTGTCTGTGTGCCTGGGTGTGAGATTTGGGGGGTGGGAGGGAGAGGAAAGGATGTCAGGTACTTCTTCAGCTGCAGCTTCCACTTCCTCAGGAAGGTGAGAAAATCTTCCTCTTCTAGTGTGCAGAATGATTGTGAAAAGGAAAACCACCAGGAAATAGCAAAAGTGCCTATAAGATTGTTAAAATCTTAATTAATGTCTTTCCTTTTCATAACCTCCTTGTATCAGAAAGAATTTAAGAATTGTTGTTGAAAGGCTACTGGTAATATATTTTTTTCATTTGGTAGACACTTCATTTTGTTCAGATTTGTATATAAGTAGCTCCTGCAGTGGTGTTGTATTTAATGTAGTTGTTTGGGACCTGCACTGTGTTAACAGCCTTGTATTTCTGAAGACTTCAAGAACAGCATGGTAGTCAGGGAGGTGCTTTGTATTAACAACAGCCCCATAATGAGGAGAGAGGAATCATAGCCAGTAAATCACAGGATGTGCTAAACCAAATTTTCTCAGGGTAGGACCAGTTACAGAAGGACAGGAGCCACTCTCTACTCAGTCTTAGGGTTTGGGAAGTCTAAATTCTGGAGTATTTTAAAATAAATAAATAAATAAATATATTTTCTAACCAATGACTCCAGCTAAGGAGCTCTTTGTTTTTGGAGTTGGACCAGCTTTATGATGCTCACTTTGGTGTATGGATTATGTAGCACTGTGGAAAATCACAATAGCAAGTTCGTAACAGTGTATGCATTATGTGCCTGCTTAAAAGTGTTGTATTAGGACTTGGGAGTGATTCAAAAAAATCTAGTTCAGAGCTGGATCCCAGTTTCCACATAGCAGACAAAATTAAATGTTCTTCGTAACAGCAGACCATAAGTAGAATAGCATATTAATATATATTCTATAAGTTGCACGTGCTAATATATTAATGCTTTTCATTTTTAGGTGCTGGAGATCAGAATTTATTTACTTCCTTGTATCCTACACTTTCTCAGCAGCTTCCTAGAGAACCCATGGAATGGAGGAGGTAAACTTACATTTTATTCTGGGATTCTGTTTCAGCGTCTGGTTTTTACTTGGGAAAAAGTCTTTTTGTTGTGTTCTGAGGAGCTCTTACCGTAAATTGAGTTGAACAGAGCAACTGATCTGAAGAAACTGGAGAAATTGGATAATCAAAGTGAATGCTGTGCACTTCAGTCTGATCTTTTCAACCCTTCAACTTTGCCTGAAGAAAAATGATAGTAATGCTGTGTTTCTCTTCTTGATTTTGTGGTTTGTGGGTTTGTTTTGGTGTGCTTTGATGTACTTTGGCAACTGTGTTCTGAAAGTGATATGCTTTCTTCTCAATGAGAATATAGGTAGAACTCACGTGGAATTAGATGTACATCCCTTCAGAAAGTTTGAAATGGCACTGTTCTGTGATTGGAAAAAATATTTGGGGAATTCTCTTATTTGGTATTTTCTACTTGTGTTAGAGATACAGAAAGTCTTTTACTGAAAGCTGAAGAGCTTCTACTGCCTGTTTTTCAAAAAGGTGCTTTTATCTCATTTCAAGCAATACCAAATTTTTGTTGACTTTATACAAACTGCAGTGAGTGTAGTTTGTGGGTTTCCAGTGCCAGAGCATTTCAGTTCGTTTCTCTTCCCCACAGCACATGTTCATTTTTCTCTTCTGTCCACTAATTTCACTTTTTGAACTCTGTAGGTCTTATGGCCGTGCTCCGAAGATGATTCACCTGGAATCCAACTTTGTTCAGTTTAAAGAGGAGCTACTACCCAAAGAGGGGAACAAAGCCCTTTTGACTTTTCCCTTCCTTCATATTTATTGGACAGAATGTTGTGTAAGTACTCGGAAAAACTCAAATTTACAAATCAAATTGTTCACATAAGCTTGAAAAGCAAATGGAAATAACAGATAGCACAAGCAGAAAGTCAAAACAATTAAGTCTGGGTTGCATAAGCGTGCATACCTGATATATTGCTGGAAACAAAACTTAGCTTGAGCACTTCTTGCCATAAGCAGTATCTGTTTGTAATGTTACTTGACACTAAGAGGACAGGCATTTGAATAACCTGTTTTCAGTGCTTTGTCACAAAACCCCCCAGGATTTTACAGTGATACTGCAGTGGCACAGTGCACTTTCTTCATAACACAGAAATAACTGAACCACACAGCGTGGTTCAGTTATGATCTGCGGGTGCGCTGAAATCTAAAGATATGCTTTTTTTTTCTTCAGTTCCATCTTCTGTGAGTGTCAGGTACTGGTGGATGTCAGCAATTTAACTGGGCAAGATTTGGAATGTCTTAATCCTGTTTAACTCCAGTTCACTGCCCTTTGGTTGGCCTCTGTTGTGAATTAATTATCCACTTGAAGGACACAGGTGACATCTGATCTGTGACCAGTCAAAAAGAATCCAGAACAGCCTTGAGAATTATCTGAATTTATCTGTGTAACACCAACCCAGAAGCAAAATAATTCCAAACAATGTTTCTGCTTTCTAAAAAAATTACTTTTATGAAAAAGCTTTTAAACAGGTTGAGATTTGAGCAGTGCAGAAGGTGCAAATATCACACTTCTGTTACTATGTGAGAAAAAAACAGTTCAGCTTTGTAATTTCAAACATGTTTTTATTGTAAAGCTCCAGAAGGTGCAAAATAAAAAGCTTAAATGATGTTTAAAAATCTTAATTTCAGTCATCTGAAGAATGATAATGTACCAAATACTATATTTGCTGTTAACCAAAATACTGGAAATGAATTAAATTAAAAGACTAGAATTTTACTATGGTTTACCATTTGATTTTTTTCAGTAAGGGAACTTACTCTAACTGATTCCATTTGATATGTCTTTCTGTTTGCCTTCTTCTGGAACAAAACTTGCCTTTTGAAATTGTTCAGAATGTCTGTTTGATTTGATGATTCACCACCTCTCATCCCAGGACACGGAAGTGTACAAAACCACAGTCAAGGATGACATCACCAAGTGGCAGAACGTTCTCAAAGCTCACAGCTCAGTGGACTGGCTGATTGTGGTGGTTGAGAGTGATGCCAAGAAAAAGAACAAAACCAATATCCTTCCCCGAACCTCTATTGTAGATAAAATAAGGAATGACTTCTGTAACAAGCAAAGTGACAGGTGAGCATTCTTGGGCTTGCAAACATTTTCATCTTTTGGCCAGCGTGCTGATTTATAAACTCAGCTCCATATACAAGACATTCCTTGCTCATTAAAGACTTCCCTTGATGTCCAGCATTCAGACTGGTGGCTCTGTAAGATCTGTGCTTTGAAGGAGGCTGGCACAAAGAATAAAGGGAGAAATTTTATTTCCAGTTCTTCCTGGGTTTGTGGCGGCTTTGAAATGTGTTTCAAATAGATTTCAAGTATCTCTTCCTGGCTAAGAGAGGTTTAAGGGCAGCAGTGTGATGGTAATCAGCTTTTAGACCTTCAGGGTTTTTTGTTTGCTTAGGTGCTTGCAAAAAAATCTTACCAGAGTTACAGGCAGTGGGAGTGAGGTGAGTAGGGAATATGAAGCCAGTATTTTTTATTTTTTGCCGTTGTACTTTGCACTCAATCACCTTTCCTCTCTGATATAATTGACATAAGGCCAGTTTCTTCAGAAGTTTTTATTCTAAGGAAATAGTAATGAATGTATGAAACTGTTTTTGCTTTCATTAAAGCCAACAAAATAGGATTTTTCTAACCAGAAATAGTGTTTTACTTGGATGAGAGATTTTCCTGTCTTTAGAGATATCATCAGTTTTTTAGATGTTAATAAATTGTGATAGAAAAACTGAGGAAGGAAGATGCTCTGAAAAAGTTGATGTATGTGTGAATTAATGGGATCTGTTTATTTTCTGAGAAAAGCAGAGGAAGTTTTAGCACATAAGATGTGTAAAACCAGATTGAGATACTTCAAGAATCTATTATGGATGATTATTTCAAATAAGTTAGGAAAGGCTGACTATATGTGATCTAATAAATACTTATTTGTGTAATCTTTACCAGGAGTAGCTATATTTGCTGTTCTGCTGATTTGTATTGCTAGGCAGACTTTTCTAGGATAGCTACAGCATTACTTAAATTTAAGTAGTTAGAATAATGTATCCATTATTTGCCTCAAAAAAAAAAAAAAGCTTTAGAGTACATATTCTGGGTAAAACACTTAACTCCTCTCATAAACTCTATCACATGAAAAAGTTTTTTAAAAGCTAGCAAGCCCTAACCAAAAAAAAAACAACCCAAGACCCCAACATAGCTGCCTCCAAACAAACAAACATAACCCTCAACCTTGTTTTTTTCCCTCTGATTAATGTGGAATTAAAAACTAAATATTGTTCATTCTGAGTTTGTCAGGAATGCACAGTATTCAGCTGGGCATTTATATGTGAATTACGTGTTTTCCTCCTCAAATACGATTTTATCAATCTCTTTACAGATGTGTGGTACTTTCTGACCCTTTGAAAGACTCTTCCCGTTCTCAGGAATCTTGGAATGCCTTCCTGACCAAACTCAGGACATTGCTTCTCATGTCCTTTACCAAAAACTTAGGCAAGTTTGAAGATGACATGAGAACTCTGAGGGAGAAAAGGACTGAGCCAGGGTGGAGCTTCTGCGAGTATTTCATGGTCCAGGTAGGAGCCTTGATATTGAAGAAAATACTTGAGTCTTAGTTTTAAAAATGGTGCTTTTTTTTGTGGTTGGATTTCTGGTACTTTTAATGTTCCGATCATTCTTTGAGGGCTGAGGCAGGAATTATGGATACTGGTTTAAAATCAGTGTTTTTGGGTCCTGTTTTAGGCAGGTTTGAGTTACATTTTAATACAGTTAATGCAGTAATACAGTTTCCTGCTGTTAAAAAAGCAGAATCTCTTCAGGCTTGTCAAAGCTTTATGAACCTCAGTTGAAGCAAATGAATTGCATCTAAAAAGTGTTTTAATAGCTGATCTTGAATTTGGGGTAAATGTCCCATTACTGTGCATACACATTCAAACCTGCAATTGGTATTTAATATGAGTGCTGCTGTTTATTTTGTTCAGTTTGTTGTCAGTATTTATAGAGGTGATGTTTAGAAAAGTGTCTATTTTGAAGTAATCCATATAGAGAGTGCCATGAGTTCTATTTTTTATGCAGTTATAAATACAGTTTTGTTTTAGTTGCTTTAGAGAAAAGCAAGAACCTCTTGTTTAATAAAATTAAAAATCTTGATTCCTTTGGAATTTCCCTGTACAGTGCTGATCTCTACTCCACCACATCTTTATGTCTCCTTTGTCTGCATGTGCTGTCTTTTACATAGGATATATCTAATTTTGAGGCCTTTTCTACTTAGCAGTTTGGGTTTGTGTACAAAAAACCCTTTTATGATGTGCTGCAATTGATGCCTCCATGGTGTAAACTGAGGGGAAATCATCAGTACTATTATGGGAGATGAGTCTTCAGCATTTATTCATTTATTTATTTAAATTCAAACTTCTAATAGATCTGTGAGCAATCTCTTGTAGTGAATTAGGATCTGGATACACATCAGAATTTACTGGCAGAGCCGTATGACTTAATCTCCTTTTGTGAACCTCCCTGGGTTGGGAAGAAATCTGCTCCAATGGCAGGTTTTTCTATGAAAATTAGAAAACGTAGCTCTTGGAGTTCTGTGGATGTTATACCAGACATGAATAATGTCAATAACATGTTCCCTGTATTGCTTGTGTGCCAAAAGGAAGAGCTGGCCTTCGTCTTTGAGATGCTGCAGCAGTTTGAGGATGCCCTGGTGCAGTATGATGAGCTGGATGCCTTGTTCTCTCAGTACGTTGTCAACTTTGGGGCTGGTGGTAAGTGTCTGAAAATATGAAATAAATGTTGAGTGCACGAATTCCTTCACTGTGCTGAGCAGCCCTGTGCTCTGGGCGCTCACAGCGGGGCTGCATCAGTCAGTTTGTGCTCTTGTTTTGTGCTGTGTACAAACACAAGTGTCCGTCAGTTACCAAAATTTTGTTTCCCGTCTCTGAGGCTTAGAAGCAATTTTTAATGAAACCCTGTGTTTTGCTCTAATGGGATGATTGTTACAACCAGAGCCCTGAACTGTGAGATGACACAAGTATTGATCTGGCTGAGATACAGCTGCTGTTTTTACAGCTCACTGCTAGGTTTTTCAGTAAAGAGCTTCCTGGAGAAGTGCATTCAGGGTTGCCTCAAATTACACAAGATGTTTGGTAATCACAGCAAAACTTAATAGAAATAGGTGCTTAATCTGCACTACAGAAGATTTAACTTCATTTTTGAGAAAAATTACTGTGCAAGAAGTATCAAATCGCTTTAAACTGTTTTAATGAGCTAAAGCACATGCTGTTATATAACAGCTTTAATCAGATATGTTTTATGAATCTGGTGAAAATATAGTGCAGGAGTAATTGCAGTGAACCAGATTTGTGCTGACTGAGCCCAGTGCAATACCTGGAAGTGGGAGCACATCCATCCACGAATCTGAGTAAGAAATACTTAAACAGATAAAGCTTGTTTGTTTTGAACTTCAGGTAGGCTTAATTGCTAATAAATAAATCACAAACTGGTTGCCACTATACTGATAACAAACATACAGTTAAGAGAAAATGCCTGTGGGAATTGAATGTGAAATCCAGTTACCTCTCTGTGGAAGTTCTGGTGGTTTTTCGGTTTGCTTTTTGAAGTTAAGACATTAAGTCATTTATCCATGTGATTAACTTGGGAAGGACTAAGGCAGCTCACGGCCTCTGGAGGGAGGATGAAAAGGCTTTCTTAGAAAGCGGTGGTTGATTCTTGGATATTAACTTTGTTCACTTAGATGGTGCAAACTGGCTGACGTTTTTTTGCCAGCCAGTGAGGAGCTGGAACGGTTTGATTCTGCGGAAGCCAATAGACATGGAGAAGAGAGAGCTGATTCAGAACCAGGAGGCGACGCTGCTGGACCTGCGTAGTTACCTCTTCTCTCGGCAGTGCACGCTGTTAATCTTCCTGCAGAGGCCATGGGAGGTTTCCCAGCGAGCACTGGAGCTTCTTCACAACTGTGTGCAGGAGCTCAAGCTGTTGGAAGTGAGTCAGTGTCGTCTATTCCATGATATGAATCATTTCATCCAGGGATGGTCTCATGAGACGTTTCAAGTTTAGCTGTCAGTGACCAGCATTCAGTAAGTGCTGGCTGGGAGTCATCAAAATGATGCTGGAGTAACAATGGCTGCAGTTGATTGTCATCATGAGGATGTCTTTGGCAAGAAATTTGGAGACATCACATCTGGGAAGCAAATCTGTTTGGTTAAAGCGTTTTGGTCTTCACCTGGAAAGTTATTCTCTAAACTGGTAGTCATTTGCCTGCTTCTTTCATGGATTTATTACCAATCTGTTGAACTGTGGTTCCCATAATTTAAATCTGTAGTGGTGTTATATTGAAGGAAATAAGGCAGAGTGGTTATTATGCTGTTATACAGGCTAATCCTCTGTAACAAAAAGAAGAGATTATTTCTGAATATCACTTTGTGGCTTACCCGTGTCCTCATCCCATGGGTGCTCTGTTAGTTTTATCTGTGCCATTATAACAGCAGCTGCTAACTTTTGCCCGTCTGACGTTGTGGTAGTAAGTTCCATCTGTTCATCTGCATTTAAAAACTGCAAATCTGCTTCAGATGCTTTGCTGACACCTTCACGTGTTCTCAAACTAATTTGTAATTCCCACAGATAGTATGATTTGTGTGTACATTTTGTGATGGTTTTTTTTTTAATTTCCAAAATGTAGCCTTCCAGCTCTCTGAAGGCGCTTGATCCAGTTCCTCTTTTGCTGCACCTCAGGTCTTTCCTGTGCCCCAGTGTTTGGAATTTTCCTCTGCACTGTCTCTTATTTCTGCTGTTCTTGTCTTGCTGTGGTGATCCAAACTGAATGCAGTGTCCTGACTGTGAGACAGTGACACTTAGTTGTGCATAGCTTGTACTTATCCCTGTTGTGATCCTTTTTCTTCATGCAGGCAAACCTCTTAACGTGGCTTAACACCACTGAAAACACAGCAGAAATCGAAACTACTCTGTTGTTAGGATCTTTGTATTCCTGAAAATTCTTCCAGAATTCAGATCTTTATCATTTCTTCAAGCTCATACTTTGGACTTTCCTATCCCATTAGTCACCTAGTTTATTGTGGGTTTTAGGACTTATATAGTCTTTCTGAAAGGAAGATTTTTGCATCGGTTATGAACAAGATTTTGAAACATTATTATTGTGTCTATATTCTATGTCTTTAGTTATGCTAATTTTAATCTTAATTCTTGAAAGTATTCTAGTATCAGACTCTTGTTTTCCTCTGTCTTTCTCTTTTTGTGTTTCTTTGTCTGTTTTCATCTCCATTTTTTAATTAATTGTCCATGACAGATGTCTTATCCTTCCATGACTAAGCTTATTTTTGTGAAGGAATCTAAGAGACTAATTTGTTTTTTCCAAGTTTTTAACACTTTGTACTTTTCAGTAGAACTGATGTCTCCTTAGGAAAGTAGTAAACTGTTTACAGAAACTTTTCCTAACTGTTTCCCTTAAGCTTAGTTTTCAGACTTTTGGAATTTTTCCAAGACCTATTAGTCTCCCTTTCCTTCTCTTGCATCTTGATGAATGTGTCAAATCTAGTTAATACATTTTATGAACTAATACATATAAATTATTCAGGAGGCAGCAAGAGTTGGGCTGTGATTTGTGTATTCTGAGAGTAATCACTTCTAAGAAGTTTTACTGTGTTGTGTGAAGAAAAGTACTTTTGCTGAAGTATTTTCTGATCTGCTGATGGTTTATTTCTCAGTTAATTTTATACATTCATCTCCAGGTCTCAGTTCCTCCCGGAGCTTTGGATTGCTGGGTGTTTTTGAGTTGCTTGGAAGTCTTACAGAGAATAGAAGGTTGCTGTGATAGGGCTCAGATAGATGCAAATGTTTCCCACACAGTTGGCCTGTGGAGCTATGCCACGGAGAAGGTGAGTGAATGCTGTGTTGGGGTGGTGGCATTACAGTGTTGAAATAGAATATTTGTTTCCCTAGAACAGATTTTTGTCCTTTTTATTGTGGAATTCAATACTGGGTTCTGTACATTGTCTTGAGTCCAGTCTAGATGAGACATCCATGTTTATATTCACTTTTTCCTCTGTCATTTGAAGTCTGGCCATTACAAGGGTTTCTCCTCCTCTTTTTCTGTCCCCTCCTTTCCTCATCACTAATTTGATAATTAATCACTAGTTTGGTTAAACTCTAGAATGACCTCAGTCCATGTCGATTGAGAGGGAGAGCATGTGAATTTCAGATCCAGCAGGAAAAATTTGGATGCATTTACCATTAAAAATAGAGATTACAGCAATCTGTTTACACAGGGCACTATTTTTGCTTGATGTTAGTACAGCAGTGATAGATCCCTACCTTCATTGAAGGTGTTACCCTTGGTGGCTTGTGAAAGAGACAAATAATTTCCATTTTTTCAATTACCAGCCTTTACCATAAATGTTCTGAAGTGACCTTTTCAGTTGGGTTAAACTGCTTCCTTAACTTTCCAAGTTCCACTTACTCTGTTCCTATGAAAGAGGTGATGTTTGAGGTTGCTGCTGCTTTCCTCAGTTGAAAAACATTTTAGAAAGAACTCCAGAAACTACCGAAATAGTCTACTGTGGTATTTGTGGATGTTTTTGAAGACCAACATCCTTGGAAGACTCACTCTTTCGTTTGCATAACCTGTAGAATGTTTGCTATTTATTTTAATCATAGTTTGCTCATGTTTCAGTAGACTTAATAATCTTCTAATTGAGCCTTTGAGATCCTTGTTTTGTTACAAAAGCGGGGAAATGAAATTTCACCTTGAAGAGTTATTGCTAAAAAAAAAAAAAAAGAGGGGGTTGGAAATCAGAATAAAGGGAGCAAAGAACTGTTTAAAATGGCAATTGGTGCATCAGATTCTTCCCATGCTCCTTAGGTGTCTCTATGGAAGATAAGTTCCAATGTGAGCTGGAAATGTTCTTCCCTTCCATCATTTTTCTAACACAAAGGGTAAAGGGAAGAATTTTAGGAAAATGAGTAAGCAGTAAGGTGGAACTGACTGAATGAAGAAATTTAGCAACTAGTGACAAAATTAAGTGGCATTTAAAATAATATTTTGAAAAATGGTTAATATTCATCCCCATTTTTTTATGGTGTGGAGTAATGTTACAGGCTGTGACCTTTATTCTTTTGTGGATTTACCTTTATAGCTGATTGAGTTTTCTAAGTAAATTAACCAAATGGCCAGTAGATAAGAGGTGCTTTAAGACAATATTCTGGATATTGAGCCACCAGCTGCTGTCTAGAAGGGGTTTTAGGGTAGTTAACTGTATTAACACTGTTAACTGTGCTAATCTCTTTTTCAGGAAGGTTTTCACCTGAATGCAGTACTTCAGGGGAATTTGCAAGCTGCCTAACCACTGTACTGCAGACTTGCCTACTTTTCTTGATACACGGTTTTCAAAAATTCAGACAGCTAATAGAAATAATCTTTGGTCATAACTGCTGAACATCTCAAGCTTTGTTTGTGTTTGTGTTGAAACCCCGGAGGATTTACTCAGATTAGGTGTTGGGTATGTAGGGATCTGTGTAGGCACATGTTCCAATATCTGAGTCAGTAACTTACATGCAATTTAATTCCGTAAGAAGTTACTTGATACTGTGAGAATAACAGTTAATTTTGAGATCCTATAAGCAGCATAATACGAAAGCAATAAAAACGGAACGATGTAATAGAACAAGAGGAGTTTTATATTGATTTTATAGCCTATTGAAAGCAAGCATCTGCCTTCTCTTACAGTTGAAATCCCTGGGTTACCTGTGTGGACTTGTGTCAGAGAAGGGACCCAATTCAGAAGACCTTAACAGGACTGTGGATCTGTTAGCAGGGCTGGGAGCAGAGCGCCCTGAAACAGGTACTCCCAGGAATGCTGCAGTTCCTTCCAAAAGCTGACTTTGTCTGAAATGGATAGCATAGAAGTACATCAGTAATAAGAATTTTCAAGTATCCCTGCATATACACACACACATTGATAGAACTTTATCTCATACAAGTTCTTTTAATGTCTGTTTAGTAGTTCAAATTATCAGTGCATCTCCTCACTTGCAAGTGTAAGTTTTTTCATCAGTGCTCCACTTACCAGCATTTAGGTCAATGGTCTTGAACAGCACTGGGTTTGAATCAAGTTCCTAATGCTTTCACACCAGTATTTAAAATAAAATTATTGGAAAAACAAATGGAGCATCGTTGACTGTGTGCAACCTGCACCAGGAGCTACAAGGTGATATTAATTTTTAGTTTTCTCTCCACTTCGTAGTGGAGAAAAAGCAGGGATGGATTGTTGGGGGGGATGCTGTTCTAAGAATGTGTTTGTGACACCTCTTGTCCTGCTTTTTTCCAAAGCCAATGCATCACAGAGCCCTTACAAGAAACTCAAAGAGGCCTTATCATCTGTAGAAGCTTTTGAAAAACACTACTTAGTAAGTATCAGTTTTGCTTATTTATGTTAGCCTTGTGTGTTTACACTGTAGATTAAACAGGGCCAAAGTTTTCAAACCTGAGAAGATACATTGAGAACATAAATCTGTATTTCCCTATTTTGGTATCAAAGGTTATTTCTTGAGCACTGAGCACAGCAAGGCTGATTTGTTTAACAGCTGGAACCCTGTAGGGGCCCCAAGTTTCAAATATTTGCATTAACTTTAATATTTACAGTTATGAGCTGGAGGTTATTGTCTGTGGTAATGTATACTTAGATATTAAAAAAGCCAATGTCATGCCTGTTATGTTCTGCTATCTCAAATTCAGAATTAACTGACTCTTTCCCAGAAGAATACTGATGTGTGAATTCAGCTTTATTTAAGTGGTTTGGGCTTGCATTTTGCAATGAGTATTACACGACTGAAGTTATACTGTTGTTTTTTTTTTTTTTTAAATATAAACTGTGGGACATCTGTGGATAATAGGGTTGTACCTGGCATAGATTGATGCACAGTGAGGATTCTAATAATTTGCATCTTTATTTCCTGACAGCTCCCCTACTGAGGAGCCATTGTAATGATTTCAGGGTTTTTTTGTTTTGCTGGTTTTGTTTTTCAAATAGAAGATTGTTAAATAAAACAAAAATCTCGTGACTGTCACAAGAATGTGTTTGATTTTTTGATGGCTTGGTTTGACAGTTTTTGTTGGGTTGTTTTGGTTTTTTTTTTTTTCCTTAAATAATTTTCCTTTAAAATTTCTCATATTTGCAAATACCCCATAAGGTTTTCTGGAGAAAACTTGAAGGAAAATGGAATTTTTTTTTTTTGAAGCATAAAAACTATGTGATACTCAATTTTACAAAGTTTTATCGAAATTAAAAATCTCAAAACATTTTGTCTGAAGATACTGTGTTTCATTTTTGTTCTTCATTTATTTATAAGGGCTAGTTATGCAGCTGGATCAGAATTAAAATCTTAAGAGTTGCCAGCTTCTCTTATGTGTTTAGTTCCAACTTGCACCTGAAGATCTCTGCTAAGCTCAGCAGTAACTTCCTAAATTTAAGAAACTAAGTGGGATCTCTACTGTTTGCCAAAGGAATTGCCATTTCTCTTTGTATTTATGACTGCACTTTTATGCAACAGAAATTCAGGTGTCAGATACACTGTAAAAGATGGTTTTCTGTGTAGTTGTCATGTAAATATATACTTTTTATGTATACCCATATTTAATCTTGCCTGTATTCAGTGGACAAGAACACAAAATTAGTTGAAACTTACAGACACACTTAAGATAATTTATTTGCATTTTAAAAAAATCTTCTCATTTTGAAGCCATTCCCCTTTATCCTGTCACGATGTGATGTATTTTTTATATTTTTACATATCTGGCCTGGGATTATTATGGGCTTTGGAAAGAAGTTGGGTGGTTGAGCACAGTGTGTGCGCTGTAACTGCTGATTTTGTGAGCAAGGTTTGCTGCTGTTATTAAGGCTTGGGGCAAGGGGAGGAAAGGGGACACTTGGACACTGTGGCTGCATTGGAGATTAAGCTTAAAGATGAAGGATAAACTTCAATTTGGGAATGCAAGCAAAATTCCTTTAAGGCACTGATGTGAAAGTAATTATTCTGATTATAATTTAGCATTCACATATATGGGCTATGACCAGCTGCAGGAGGAGTGAAGGTGACCTGTTACAAACTGCTGTGTGTCTTGTGCTCAGGGCAAATCTGACTCATTCTGGGCATTTTGTTGCAGTAACTTAGTCACTGGCTATGAGTTTGTGTGAAATAGCCATGCAGCTGCCAAAAATACATAAAGCTTATACTGGTTTCTTTTCTTTTAAACAGGATCTGTCCCATGCCACCATTGAAATGTACACAAATATTGGACGAATTCGCTCGGCTAAGCTTGTGGGAAAGGATTTGGCAGAGTTTTATATGTAAATGATTCTTTAAAATGTCTTAAATGCATTGCCTTTGAAAAGTTTGAATATTATCCCTGAGGAAGATATGCTGTAATTAAACAGGAATTTTTAAAAGTAATTTTTAAATGTAAACAAACCTTATTTCAGGCCCTATTTCAGGGAAAAAAAAAAAAAGGAAGCTAGCAATCTCTTCTATCAAACCTTAATTCTCACCTCATGATTTTGTACTCTTGCCTTTAACTGTTCTATGTTCTTTAGCTTGATCCTTTCTTCTTCTGGGGAGAAAAGGGTGGGAAAGGTAACTGTTAACTTTGAAACAAGTCAGAAGCCTCCTTAGGAAGCAGGCCGTAGCAAATGCAGTTGTTATCTTAGCTACATATATGGACTGCATCTATCTAAAAAAAAGCCAGAAAACATGGAGAGTAATCCATTTCATATTTGAGATTATTGTTGTAAAGTGATTATTTCCCCACCTGTGAAAGTGATTTTATTCCTGATTTCCAAATATATTTTTTGTTTTTATCCCTGCTATTCAAATCCACTGAGAAAACCTGCTGCATTTTTCAGTGTCATTTTGTTTCTCTTATTTAGAAGAGTTTGGGAGTCATTAGTGGTTTTTCTTGGAAAATATGTTGGGGCATGCTTCCCACTGATACTCATTTAAGCAGTCTAATCTCCACGTTACAACGGATTCTCCTAAATTAACTTAAATTTTCACCAGAGGGAGTAATGTTAGGTTGAAAGGCTGCCATGGAACTGCTGTGTGGTGATAAAATTTTCATTGAAGTATTCTTCTGCTTTAAAATTTTTGAGTAAGCAAATTTTTATTTAAGTGTCAGAAGCTTTAGGTTGCTTTTGTTTCATTTGTGGGAGGTTCCTTCACCTCATTTGCTCTGACTCGGGCTAGATCTGCATATGGAGCCTTTCACTGACATGGAGTAATGACATTAATTGCAGTTCTGCTTGCTTAAGTGAATTGCAATAAAGGAAGGCCCATATGTTGATCTGTTACCAGAAAATTAAAGATCATAACGGTTCACTGCAGTTTGTCCTGATTTACTTGCAGTGTTCCTCCCCTATCAGCACTTTGAGAAAAGATGTAGAGAGTTCTCGTGCCTGCAAAGGTTCTTACATTGCTCTGTGCTCATTTTTTTCATTTTCCAAGGAGGAAGAAAGGCCCCCAGAAGGCAGAGATGTATCTTCAAGGAGCACTGAAAACCTACCTTGCTGAGGGCTGGGCGCTGCTGGTCACACACACGAGGAAGCAGCTGGCTGAGTGTCAGAAGCAGCTTGGGCAGATAGAAAAGTATCCTCTAACAGTCGGGACAGGAGAAAATGATGCCTGGGATTATTTTTCTGACATATCTCTAACTTCTGTTTAACAGTAGAGACTGCCAGACATTGTGAGTCTGAGCTGAGACAGCTGGGTTGTTTGATACCAGTGTGTATTTTGGGGGTTGTTCTGTTGTGCTGATGTTTTGTTGGTTCGTGTGCTTTTAGAACAAGACACACATTACGCATGTCAGCCTCCTTTGCAAATTCTCACTTTTAAGCACTCTTAAAATTTTTCTGCTTCAGTGCAAATGCTCATAAGGTGTCTGAGCCAGTAATATTGCATTCTTAGCTAAATATTCAAGTGATCATTTATATCTCCAGCACCTAAAATTTTAAAGAATGTCTTATCATTTGTGTTATGGTAAGTGATGCTGTAACAGCTGGCAGATTCTAAGCCAGGAAAGTTGGAATAAAATAGAATACTCTGGATTATTTAGTGCTAAATGTTGGCCAGTGTGATGCAAGACACTGTCTTTAACTTGCACACGGCATGGATTTTTGTCAAATAATGAATTTTCTATGCTTGTGAATCTTTTTAGACAAGGCAAGATTGCATTGGTTAATAATGGATCATATTTTTAGTAGGTCTGCTGCAGAAGTATTGAGATTCTGCAGCACTCTCAGATGATGGTAAATCTTCCATTGTTTCTTTTCTAGTGGAAAAGTTCAGGGATGATAACAGCAGGTCTTGTCTCTAAAGGTCAGAAAAGCAGTATTTGAATGTCTTGTTTTCAGTCAAATTTCTAATGGTTGTGGGTTTCTACCTCCTGTTTCCTTAACTTCATTAGTTATCTCCAAACAAGCAGCCTTTTAGCTGGCGATAATCATTTAACAGAAGAGGAACGCAAAAAATTTTGCCAAGAAATACTAGATTTTACCAATCAGCAAGCAGAGAACCAAGGTAACTCTGGGTCTTAAACTGCTCCAATCTGGTCGTTCCCTAAAGGTAGATGGGGAGACTTTTTCTGATTGAGTTCATTATTTTGTGTGTAATTTCTGAACTTGTGTTTTCCAAAACATTTATAAATCTACTCTAATTAAGAATAGTTAAAGGTAATTAACGTTTCCATCCTGAATACTGCAAAGTCTTTGTTTTCCTTCAGTTACATTTCTCTGCTTTAACAGCCCATAATTTATTGTGTGGGGGTTTTTGTCAATTCCTAACCTATCTTTGTGTCTCACTGCTGGCAGCTCTGTGATGGTACATCCTGGATTTTGATGTTAGATTTGTGCCCATCCACTTGCAGCTTATTATTTTGTCCATCCCATTTTATTCTTCCTGCTGCTTCAGTAATATCTTCTCGTCAGATATCAATCATAATTCAAATTCGTAAGGAATACTTCCTGTAGATTGGAAGACTGCTTGTTTTTATGCAGGAATTTTTTCTTAATGAATAGATGTACCATAAGTAATATGTTGCTTTAGACCTGATTCTTAATTAATTTTAGGTACTGCCTTAGGGTTGTTTTTGGAATTTAGAAAAGAGAATGAAAACCCCTTGCATAGCAGAGCTGCTGGCTCAAGGCACCAGCCTGATCACTAGTTTCTTAAACTTGTACAAGCTCTGGGAAGTTGGTCACTTAATGCTACTGTGTTCTGTAGTAGTGAAATGTTCAACTTCTGCTCGGACAATCTCTCTTAATTCAGTTGTTTTTATTAGCCCGGAAATGGAAATTGTAGTCTAAGTAACTGTTGGAAAACAAATCTCAGCATCTTTCAACTCTAATGCAAGGTAAAAAATCGGAAAGCATTGATTTGTTGTGAGATGATTCACTGCTGGAAAGTTGTTGATCCATTTAATTCTGGGGATTTAATTTTTGAGAGAAAAATTTTGCTCATCTCCAGCAACACTGGAGAATAATAAAATCCCTGTTCTTATCTTTCCAGGTCAAAAGATTCTGTTGCCTATGCACTCCTTTGCCCAGCTGAAAACTCTGCATTTTGACCCTCCAAATGCAGTTGTCCACGTGGGTGGAAAGCTGTCCATCGAGTTGACTTTGCTGAGCCAAATGCCCATCCCCGTCCACGTGGACCAGGTCGCCATCCACGTCCACTTCAGCATCGAGAAGAACAGCTACAGGAAAACAGCCGAGTGGCTCACCAAGCACAAAACTTCCAACGGCGTCGTCACCTTCCCCAGCGAGACTGCCGGCCTGCCTTCGTCCCGGAACAACCTGCCGGCACTGGAGCTGTCGGAGATGTACGAGCGCAGCCCCTCGGACAACGCCCTGAACACGGCGGGGATCATCTGCAGGAACGCGCACGTACTGCTGCGCCGGCAGGAGAGCAGCGGCTCCCTGGGCGCGCCCGCGGGCCTCGCTCTGGAAGAGGGGGCTCACGTCCTGAAGTGCAGCAGCTTGACTCTGCGCCCGGGCGACAATAAATTAACCTTCAATATTCAGGTGTGTTTCGGCGGCTGGGTGATGGGAGCGCTCGTGACAGGGAAAAACAGAGATGCTGGCTGAGGGAGGGCGTTGTGCTGGGGAGCGGTGCCTGTAGGGATTCCTGTTTGTAGGATGGGGATGAGAGATCTCTGGAGTCCAGGGCAGCTCTTGAAACGTGGTTTACTGCATACCTTGTGGGGATCAGAGCTTTGCTTCAGCTGCCTGCCACAGCTGAAGTGTGCCCCGAGAGAGAGGCAGAGAGTGGAGAGTCTGTGAGCAAGAGAGCCTGAGAGAGAGAGCTTGAGAGAGCAGGAGCTTGAGCGAGAGGTAGAGAGAGGTGCTGAGAAGGAGGTAGAGAGCTCAGTCCCTGTTACAATACATTATATTTCTTTCTGTGTTCAATATTCTAATTTACACTAACCAACCAGTACAAGACACAAATCCTATAGAATTTTCCTACAGAATTGTAAGAATTGCTACATTAATTGTAAGAATTACTATATTACCATATGGTGTTACATTTTATACCCTAAAAGCTAGTTGCTAGACCCTTTTTTCTTCCCTGCTACATTTGCAGGATCCCTCGACCTTTGGATCCTTGGCATCCCCTTATTTGCTAAAGATACTCTTCAATCCAACGAGATTCTTCTTCAGCTGGCTAAGCCATTGTCTTTTCCAGTTGTTCAGTAACAAATGGCTTGGCATCTTAGATCTCAAAGCTCGCCTTCATCTCAACCTTGCTTATAGGTTTTATATTTTCAAAATCCTTTGCTAAGCAATCATATTTATAAGGCTTTCCTATTTCATCTTCTCCCACACTGTTACACTTGGATCATCCATTCCCCTTGCAGCTTTTTGTTGCTCTGTGCCCTCATTGGAAGGATGGTCTTGACATTGAAAGGATGCTGTTGTGTTTATGCTGAAACATACGGATGACTCTTCTACTTGAAATCATTTCAGTCAGCCTTCCTAAACTTATTTTAAACATTTTGACTATTGTTGCCAAAAATTAAATGGATAAATTCATGTGTAATATAATGTACTGCTCATTAAGTCTGCCTGTGCTGTTGAGGTCATTCAGAATAACCTAAAAGTCTAAAATTCTGAATTCTTTTTCTAGCCCTTCAGTAAATGATTGTGTGGTTAAATTTGGTTGACAGCCTTTTCTTCTCTGCAGAGGTTGGTAGAATGATTTTTCACTTGGGGGATGTAGTAAACCTACCTGCAAGAAGTACAGATCAGCTACAAATATTTGAATTTAGAAGATGTTAGAATTCAGATTGTCCCCATTAGTCATCATCTAACTAACTAGTTACTAATTATCTTTTATCTGTGGAATGGCAATACAGTTATTTGCACTACCTAATTTCTGAGGTTTCTCTTCCTTTCAAAGGATTGGGACAGGTTAGTGGGGTTGGGAGCAGAGGCCTTGGTGGCTGGAAATGCCGTATTCTGTAAAATGAATTCACATGCGTGTAAAACTGGATTTCAGATGAAGGAGCATCACTAGAAGAAAGCTGTTAGGGCCTGCACTGAGCCGGCATTTGGGGTTAGTGGGATCAGGATGCAGTTGGAAACGCCAGGAGCAGAGATGGATGAAAAGCTAAACAGAGCCCTGCTTTGTATTTGCCTGGGTCTGCTGTGAATCTGGTGGCCATTGGAGCATGGACAGCCTTACTTTTATAACTTTGCTATTTTCCCAACCTTCCTTTCAAGAAAAGAACTTTGCATGGGAAGACTGCTCAGTGAGAATCCCACAATATAATTGTTTAAGGCTTGATTTACCTGTCCTTAGAGGCAAAATCTGAGCCCGTTATAATTTTAACATGTATTATTAGATAAAACAAAGAAAACTTCTCTAGATTTGAGCTGCAGTATTTACAAAATATTTACTAAAAATCCATTATCATTGTAGTAATGCACTGTGTCACTTCTACTGGATTACACAGCTGGCCAGAGGACAGAAACTGCTGACAGCTTGTTTTCTGAATTTTCTTAAAGTAATTCTTAGTTGCACCACTTCTGCAGGAAGAGAAATGACTGTGCTTCTATGATCCAGAGGGAGTTTGATCCTTTCTGTAGACCTTACACTGATGATTAGAGTTATTTATGCTGACAGCAATCTTCCATTTTTTTTGCAAGCCTTAAATGAGATCAGAAAGCATTGTCTAAATTCTTTAGACCAATATTCCCATTCCATGTTAAGATTTAAAGTATGTGTATGTTATGTATTACTTTACTCATGCTTTTCTGGTTTTTAGGGCTAAAATGTAGTGACTTCAGTGTCAGAATGCATAATACTGAATTTCAGTCTGGGTTTACTGTTGAGTTGGTACAGCTTTTCTCCATTAATTGTGGACTTAATTATACCCAGCATTGGTATTTATATGTTACACTTGGAAAGTGGCACATGAAAAAAAGAAAACACTTCCCATTCCATAGCAGTCCATAAAAGCAAACAGAATCAAGAATAAATATACTAGAAGGTGTTACAGATTTGCTTTTGGTTTTAATCTTATCAAGAAACATCCAGAGTCCCATTCCTCAGGGTAAGGGAAGAGTTGGAAATGAAATATGTATGTGTTCCTTTCTTGTAAACATTGACTCAGGGTGTGTGGTAGGGAGTGTGTGAAATCAATAGCTGGAGCAGAAAGCTGTGCCTTATATAAATGCTGTGGGATTTTAGAATTGTTTTTATGAATTAGCCAAATAAGCACAGGTATTGTTTAGGTTCTTAATAATGTTTTTTCACAGGTGTTGCACTTTGGGGGGGAACCAACCAACAAACAAGGCAAAACACACCCCAAAGTAACAAATCGACAGCAAGGCTACTACATTAGTTAATCTGATTATTAGTATTTGTTAATTATGATGTTTTGTCTTCAATCAGACAGCACTCTAGAGCTTCTCAGTGGGGCAAAAGGTGCTCTTTTGTGCAAATCTTGTCATTTACTCAGAAAACTGCATTTTCTGAAATCTGCAGGTTTAATTTACGAACCCAAAGTACCTAATAAAAATGAGATGGAAACATGCTGTTCTAGAAGTATTTTCTCCAACTTAAAAAAACCATTCAAATGTTTTTCTTCCAAGGCCAAAGAACCTGGGACGTACACGCTCAGGCAGCTGTGCACTTCAGTGGGAAAGGTGCAGTTTGTCCTCCTGCACATCTACCCCATCGTGCAGTACGATGTGTACTCCCAGGAGCCCCAGCTCAAAGTGGAGCCCATGACTGGTAGGTGCTGCAGCTGCTTTGATGATTCCTCCTGTGGGACTAGAGAAAGCGTTTCATGACTTCAGTGTTCCTCAGTGTGCCTTACTCTGCATCGTGAGTCTAAAATGCAGCCTTGCTTTTCAAATTATTCATCATAATGTCCTGCCAGTGATGGCTGGTTTTGAACAGCTGGTTGCGGTGCTTGGCTCTGGACATGTTGTCACTTTTGAACATGCAGTGTCACTGAAATATCAGATGTGATCTGAGCTGCCACACTGATTAGCAGTGAATATTTACATCTGTAATGGACCGAGCTCCTTATTGGTTGTGATCACAGGATCAGTGAGGGCGGAAAAGACCTCTGGGATCGAGTCCAACCTATGGCCAAACACCCCCTTGTCACCCAGACCCTGGCACTGAGTGCCACATCCAGTCTTCCCTTCAAACACCTCCAGGGACAGTAACCACCTCCCTGGCAGCCTGTTCCAATGTGTATTCTCCCTTTCTGTGAAGAAATTCCTCCTAACTTAATGCTAGAGTCCCTTTGATACTTACAAGAAATAAGTAAGAAATGGGATTCTCTACTACAGAGGGTAATATAAACTTATTAAAAGTGAATACTGAATGCACCCATTGGTTTCAGGGACAGCTGAACACTAGTTGTTGTAGTGTTTATTTGAGTGTATAAATGGAAGTTAATAGTGATTTGTTTTCAGGCTACTGAATATGGCAGCTGAGGAGTTAATTTGAATTTTGTGATGGCTTTCCAGGTTGCAGTGTGTGGCAAAGGAAGGACAGACACGTTGAGTGTAAATCCAATTAGGGACCCCTGTGAAACTGATAGCTGTGATTCTGTGTGCACACTGGCATTCTTGTTGTGCTGAGCATGTAAATACAGCACATGGGCATGACTGGTGTGAAAATACCGAGCTGTCTGCAACCTGGAAAGCTTTAAAAGCGTAGTAAATTCTTTGGGGTTATTGTATTTCACTAAAATCTGTGCTAGAGAGACGGCTCATCTAAGCCATCCAAGATGCAGTGGGTTTGGGTTCTCAGGTTGAAACAAGTGGTTTCCCCACAAGCTGTATCCGAGCTGGGTTTAGTGTGTCCCATAACACCAAAACCCCACACTTGTAAGTTACCCAATGTGTGACCAACTGTCTGCTAACAAACCTTAGTGCATTGTAACCACGTGCTGCAATCTGTTAACGATTCCTGCTCTGTCCCTCAGAAAGCCTTTTGGCTGGCATTCCCCAGAAGGTGAAGTTCACAGTGACCACTGGTCACTACACCATGAAGAGCGGGGACGCTCTGCAGCTCAGCAACGCGGACGCCATGCCCATCCTGTACCGCCCTGAGAGCAAGGCTGTGACCTACTCCAACACCAGGGGTAAGCCGGGAACATTTCCAGTTCCTGAAAGTAGTCATTTTCAGAATGATCTTTAACAGGCTGGCAAATTCAGTCATCCTGAAGCAACCTGGACTTACAGTATTAAGAATACTGACGCTGTTTGTCAACAGTCATTAAGAACAATTTTGTGAAGAACAATTAACAACAACTGAGTACTTCAGTGCAAGAAAGGTCTTAAATTTTCACCCTCAAAGTAGTAGTATGAACCTTGATAAACATAGCTGGACAATTTTACTTCCACTGATGAAATCCAGAAGGCATGTGAAACTGCTGCCTGTGTGTGTGTCCACGGTTGCTTGAAGTGAAATTATGAGACTTAACAAGGTGCTTTCACTTTGTAAAAACTTCAGTAAGTGTCATCTGATGGGCTAAAAGTACCTCTTTAGCTGGTTTGAAGTTTGTTGTTAAATTGACCTCTCAGTTCTTTCCTGAACATTAGAAGGAGCCTTTTACTACATGGAATGTGGTGGTTACCTTCCTGCAGTTAACAGAGGATGGAGCATTACTCCTGGGAAGTTAAATATTTAATATGGGCAGATTATAGCTGGTTTGAAGAGGTTACTGTGGAGTTTTTTAACGTGGTTCCTCATCGCTATTTTTGCAAACGTTGCTGGGAAGTGGTTATGGCACCACATATTTTTCTATGATTTTCTTTTTTTCCCATTCTACGCATCTATAGAAAAGATCTCAGAGTCATCATTAAGGATTCAGTCTTCTGAGAAGATCACAAGCATCAGCTTGCCAGTGGCTCCTGCTTATCATGTGATTGAATTTGAGCTAGAAGTCATGTATCTGCCATCAGCCACGGAATCTGCAGTGGAGAAGGAAAATACTACAAATAAAGAAAATCACAGAAAAAACAAAGAGAAGCAGAAACAGGACAACTGCATGGCTACTGTTGACCAAAAAGTAAGATGTAGCTTGACTTTTTTATTATGAAATGTGTTTGATCACAAGGGTAATAAACACTTCACAAAATGGAAGTGGTGGTGAGCGGGAACTTTCTTGTTCGGAACTTATTTTGCTTCAAAAGACATTTGCAAAAATCATACCAAATGTTAAAAGGTAAAGAAATTGTAAATATAAGCAGAAATATACACTGTGGTTAACAAATTGTCAACTGTTCCCTTGGCTAGTAATCTAACTTTTAGTGTTTTAACACAGTTTATAAAGCATGTCTTTGTAAAAGGTAGCATGGTGGTCTTTTAATTCCAGCTTCTGATTCATGGGAAAGATGAAGTCAAATGTGCTGCTTCTAATTAAAACAAATATACATTAAGTGCATTTTTTAAAAATATTTTGAGCTTGTATTTAAGATATGAAATTATTATAACGACATTTAAATAATAGATCTTATAGCAGTTTATTTGATACTGACCTTTACCAGGATTTTGTACTAAGATGCCATTGGGGTCCTTTTACCTTTTCTTTCTTCTATTCCCCTTCCTTTACTTATAGGCTTTAGAACTGGGTATGTCAGTTCTTAGAGAAGCTACTTTGAGAATTCATATCCCACTCACAGGCAAACAAAACCCTGTATTTTTTCGGATTACTTTTTATGTACTGATTTTTAAAAAATTTTTCTTTCTTTCCTCCTGGATGCTTTAGATATAGACACTTGATGAGAAAGGCTTCACTTAGAAAGGAGAAGAAAAGCAAAATCATTGTGCCAAAGACCATTGCAAATAAGAGTTGTGTTCCCTTTTTCCTTTAGGTGACCATTGATTGTCCTTGGTCGATTTACTCCACTATTATTGCATTAACATTCTGCATACCCTTTAATGCCAAGCATTCCTTGTTGTCAGCTGGCAAACGGTAATGTACTCATTATTTATTTATTGTTTCTTTCTCCTTACAAAGTGGGGAGCTGGGGGTTCATAACTCATATTTATAGCAGCCTTTTTTTTACAATATGTTGGGCTTTTACTATCTTCCCCCTGGAAGCTTGTGCATTTCCTCTCATGTTCTTTCCTGACAACAAAACAAGTGTGTGGTTTTGGAAATAAGACCACAGGATGAACCCAGTTATCCTGTTTCTGTCTAGTTTTTGCTTAATGTGAAAGAGGATGTTTTACAGCCCTGTTTTATGGACATGGACTCTTCCATTGTAACTCTTCAGTTTCCATTGACAAAACTGTGTCGTGTTTTTCAGGAAGTATGTGCAAGTCTGTGTACAGAATTTGTCAGAACTCTGTTTCCAGCTTTCAGACTACAGCCTAAAAAAATCTGCTGATTGTACAGATTTGCAGCTGGTACCCCTCAACCCTGCATCTCAACAGGTAAAATTCACTTGCTGGTTTATTCAATTTATTCATCTTATGGTTGCAGTTTGTTACTGGGTTTTGGGAAGAAAAATCCGGTAGAGACAGTTTTCCAACTGAACACAGCTGTAAACCAGCTCAGTTACAGAACAGTTTCTTACCATAGAATCATAGAATGCTTTGGGTTGGAAGGGGATTTGAAGATAATCAAGTTCCAATCCCCTGCCCTGGGCAGGGACACTTTCCACTAGACCAGGATGCTCAGAGCCCCATCCAGCCTGTACTTGAACACTTCCAGGATGGGGCATCCACAAGTTCCCTGGGCTACCCTGAAGTTTCTTTCAGCCTTGTCTGAACATATTAAATTCTTCATCCTTGGTGCCTAGAAAAAGTATATACAAACATGATAATAATTTTATTAAATTTGATTTTTTGATAAAGATATTTTCAAAAATAAAATGGAACTTCACTGAATGTAAGTGTTTCCTTTTGAAACAGTTGATTCTGACAGTGAAATGGATCCTTCCTTTTAAAAAGATGTGTGGTGTGAAAAAGATTCACTGGTAGTCATTTTGATGCGTATTTCCCCAATGATTTATTGAGTTGGTTCCATAAACTGTACCAATGTCAGAACAGACAAACATATGCATGTGTGCATTTCCCCTTCTTTCCCAGAGGAAGGAAGCAGCTAACACTCGAAATATTCTCTTTCAGGTTGTGTACAGAAAGCAATCAATATTCTTTGTATGGGAACTGAAGTGGACAAAAGAGCTTCCTCTCTCCTTGCAGTGCCTGTTTTCAGTCAGCTTTTGTCCAGCTACCTCTGAAGAACAGTCTCTTATCCTGAAGCCGTTCACTTATGAATTCCAAGTGGAAAATTTTTTTGTGAGTACTCTTCTAAGTATAGGGTAGCATATCTTAACTGAATATGGTTTCCTAATAAATGAAAAGAGAAAATCAAGAAATACATCAGAAAAATTCTGTTTATATCACAAGGTTGATACCTACCTAGAATCATTGGAAAAATCAGTTTGTGAGTGACAGAACTGCAGCCTGATGTGATGTAGCGGAATCATATCCTTGCCACAGAAATGTGGTGAGGGCCGTAACACTTGTGCTTAATCCTGTTCCATTTTTGTACTGTTTTCACCTTCCTGGGTTGGTGCCATGGAGATTGTCTGCAGCTTACTGAGCTGCTTTGTCCCTGCTGGCTTAAGATTGTGCTCTCCAAAGCAAATTGCAATTTACAAAATATCTGTGCCATTGAAAGCATCTGAGTAGTTTTTTGCAGTGCTTGAGATGGGCTGCTCTAATGAAATATTTAGGGCTTTCTAGGCCATTATCTGAAATATTTCCTATTCCCTTTTATGGACAAACTTTTTATTCCTTTGATCAGCTAGGAAGCTCATGGGCTAGGTAGCATTCCTTTAATAGGAAGTTTTATCAACATTATCTAATCTCATCTCTAAACTCAGTGTTACCCTTTGTGATGCTTGAGTAAAATGCAGCATCATGAGAAGACTCTTGTTTTTTAAATCCTTTTGTCTGTTTTCAGTGTTTTCTACCTGCATGTTGCAAACCGGAATTGAGCAGCATTTCAGGTGTTTGTTCGCCTGCTGGTGTGTAACAAGCATTTTGGCACCTCTATCAGCATCTTTCTGGTGTCTTTAAAGACAATTACCTGTGTGAAACAATGGAGGTTTTCTGGTAGAAATTTCATTTTGTAGGAATTAAAAATCAGTTTTTTGAAGTGGGCACTGTTATCCAAGGACTATGACAGGAAGAGTGCTGAAGTAGTTCTGTATTACTCAGAACCTGAGTGATGTGGCTGTAAAGGGAGGAGCAAAGGAACTGATAAAAATTGTTTAAATAATAAGATTGGTGTCCATTTAGGAGCATTGCAAGGCTGTGTTGAAGTACAGAAGTGAAGGAATAAATTATATTTTCACTGCTGCTATCAAAAATAGATTGAATCAAATTTGATTTAATCTAGTGGAAGGTGTCCCTGCCCATGGCAGGTGGGTTGGAACCAGATGATCTTTAAGGTCCCTACTGTTGCACAGCATTCCAGGATTCCATGTTCTATGATTTTCTTAAACTGAGCAAGGTGATGAGGTGAACATTACTTATGAAGTGATTATTGCATTAAGGTTTAACAGGATGTGTCTGTTACCTGTAAAGTTGGTACTGTACCCATTGTCCAGTTCAACTGAAACACAAATAAAACACCCCTTTTTTCTTGATAACATCACTGTTTTCTTCCTGACAGACATTGTACCATGTGAAAACTGAAATCTTCCCACCCTTGGATGCAGAGTACTGTAAAACAGGCTCACTCTGCTCCTTAGAGGTGTCCATCACCCGGCTTGTTGAGCTCTCTGAGGTTGACAGAGATGAAGCATTAACAGAATCAGATGGATATTGCACAACAAAACTTATGTATGAAGGTAAGAGTATTTTTCTTAAGCATTTTGATAAATTTCCCCCTGTTTTTTTCTTGACAATGACATCTGCCAGACTTGCTATGGCATAAATTCCTTTATTGTGGGTATCACTGCTTAGTAAAGCAGTTTTCATTTTGCTAGACTGGGAATATTTTATTTTCTCCTCATTAATCTGCCTTCCAGTGGAATAGAAATGTTCTTCAGACTGGATGGATACATGCTTGAGGCCCAACTATGGTCCCTTGTGTGTAGGGCTGTTTTCTTACCTTACGCAGCTCTTCACACATAAAAGCTGGTGGGCTTTTAGATGTTGCTAAAACGCAGATTTTCAAAGTGCTCTTAAACTTTCCTGAGGGTTCTCCATTTTTCACAGAAGATCTTTATAGTGTATTCTCTTTATTCTTGCAGTTGTTGACAACAGTAGTAACTGGGCAGTCTGTGGAAAAAGCTCTGGAGTGATATCCATGCCTGTGGCACCTCGAGCAACTCACAAAGTCCACATGGAAGTGATGCCACTGTTTGCTGGGCATCTGCCTTTCCCTGATGTCAGATTGTTTAAATACCTCCCTCACCATTCTGCTCACTCCATGCAGCTTGATGCTGGTAAGGCCCTTTGGACCACGTGGCTACTTTCAGAAATTACTCTGCTTTTCCTGTGTTCTTGTGTAAAGAGAAAAGCAAAGCAAGAAATACCCTGACAAAATACAGACTTGGTCATACATGGACCAGGTACTCATAGGTGTCTTTCCTGCTTTCACTCACTGTCCTAAATTGACACTTGCTCTAATGGGAACTTTGAATTTGGGTTGCCACCTAAATCTCTTGAGGAGGAATAATAAATGCATTGTTCTCTTACATTTTCTTTAAAGATTAGTATGCAAATAAGTTGTCACTGGATTTATAATCAAGTGAAGACTGTTTGATAACCCTCTAATCCTGCAGTTCCATTTTCTGTAAATTGTGTGTGTCTTCATTAGCTTTGAAATTTTTTCCCAGTTTTCAAGGGATTGAATGTGAAATAAAAGAACTGCTGAAAATTTGGGGCATTAGGTCAGATGCAGAGTTTAGATTACCATGGCCACGTAGAGTATTTATCTGTGGTGATGAGTAGTCCCAGAGCTGGATGAGAATTCATTCGCAGAAGCAACATAGCTTTTGCCAATGGAGCTGCTGGTGTGCATCCTTCTAGCTTCTGACAGATGTGAGGTTATGCTATTGCAGTTTTCCTTTGAAACCAGCATAATTCACTGTTACATCTGCTGCTGGCCAAAAGTGTGCACAGGCTGTTCCCCTCAGCAGAGATGATCAATAACTGTGAACTTGTGTTCAGCCGGCTGTCGGAGCTCTGAGATGACCTTCTAGAGTTAATTGGTAGAATAAAACTCTTATTTTTTTTTTCGTTTTCAAACAGATAGCTGGATTGAAAATGATAACCTCTCAGTGGACAAGAATGTGGACGAGCAGGCTGACAGCAGCAGCATCAGGAGCAGGGGCAGCCTGCATTCCACAGCCAGCGGGGAGCACAAGGGTCTGCCCATGCCCCGGCTCCAGCCCTTCTCCCCGGGCCAGGTCTTCAACAGCAGCACCGGGATGCAAATCCTGGTCATTCCCAGCAAGGACGACCACGTTCTGGAGGTCAATGTGACGTGACAGCTCGGAGTGGAGACCAGGAGCGCGTTAGGAACTGGATATAAAAGCACTTTACGGGATAATGACCTGCTCAGTCTTCGTTGCAACATTAACTCCAAGGAGACCTGTGGCACTCGGCGTGCACTGGCCATGGAAGCAGCAGACAATTGTATCAATTTAAATGTACAGTGAGGCTTGTGTCAGCTAGTTTATATCGCCACTTTAGTATGTTTTGTGTCAGCTATTGGGTTTTCTCCCTGCAGTCACGTCCCTGCATCACAACAACCAACACAGGGCAACGTAAAGCAAAAAATCCAAATCTTTGGACCACTTCTTTATTTTTGTCCGGCAGCTGAAAGATTTGTTTCATGCTTCCTACATATTTTAGAATGTAGAGTTGGATGATATAATTATCCAAATCTTGAATTTTTTATGTAATAATTTACAGGCTTTTCCACACATGTGCCAGAAACATAACAGAGCATATACAACACATTCACTGGTGTAACAGTTGCTTTTCTGGTTTGGTTTTATTTTGTTTGTTTGTTTGATCATTGTTAATTCCTGCCATTGCAATTTTATATCAAACTTCCATCATTTGCATACTTAGATGCATGGAAGAGCTACTGCTATAAACAATCTTAACTGAACAAAATTCCTTAATTTTATGAGGCTTTCTCCTTCACAGAGTAGACACTGTGATGTCTCATATTATGATTTTTTTTGGTTTTTTGGGGGTGGGCTTTGGGTTATCCTCTTGCATATTTCTTACCAAAGAGAGATATTGATAGAATTTAATAATAAATTATTTGGCTTCTTGAGTTCCCAGATTAATTTCTTTTGTTACCATTTCCAAGTGGCTTGGTTTGCTGCCCCAATTTTTAAGTTGGGGCAAAAATTTCAGTATGATGTGATACTTGAACAGTCAACCTTTCATCATAAAGGCTTAGTGTAATTATTACTGATTAGAGGCCAGACTTGTGCATTCATGATGAAAGAAGGAGGTTGGTTTGATACAGGAAAGCTTGCAGATGTAGAATAATCGTGAAGCAAAGTTAAAACATGTAACTTAAAGAATTTCATTATTTATATCTGAAATGTAAATACAAAAAATGTAAAAAAAAAAAGTGTAATTTTTGTGAATGTTGCAAATTCACCTGTGACTGGAAAAATTACAACTTCTTCTGATGTCCTGCTTCTGATATTGAAACTTGTGCATTTAATGTGAGAATGACCTTTTCTACTTGCAGATCTATAATGGTGCGTTGTCAACAGACTCCACAGAGGAAACAGTCCCACGTCAAATGCTTGTCAGCAAAACTAAAGTGAGGAGCTGCTCATTAGACAAATTCATTGGTATTATTTTCTTTTCTTCTGCTAAACTACAAAGGGGAAGTAAAAAACAAACCCTCTTTCCAAAAAGAACCACAAATAAGTTGAAAAATGAATAGGCACCCTGCCCTGGTCAAAACATTTTACTTTAATTTTATTTTTTATTTAAAAATTCTAAATAGATGTATAAAGTAGACCTGCTAGCTGAAAATGTTCTTATTATGCATCTTCTTTCTGTGAAGGAATGCCCTTTCTCTGTGGAAATCATACCATTTTATTTTGGATAAAACCCAAAGCATCATTTAGTGCGAATGACTGCTGGGATTCTTTGACTGGAAAAGGTAACAAGTTAGTGACTTTGACACTGCAGGTATTATTAATTCCATTTTCATGGTTTGCTATTAAATCATTTTTCACATTGTTCTGTAATATACTGTTAGATTAAACACATTGTACTAAGATTGTTTAATGAAATTGTAAGCGTTACAGTTCTAAATATACATGTTTTAAAAAGAAATCAACTTCTCCACTGCTGTGAGTTCTCTTTGGTCTGGAGGAGTGATTGTTTCATCTGTTTTAACCAAAGCTGCTTTTGTCTGCAGAGATCAGATTTGTTACCTGGTGTGCAATTACACACTCGAGGGAGACATCGATTATTTATTTATTTCAGAGTTGCACAAGCCTGGAGGCTCCACAGTATTCCACAAATCCAGCACACCCCTCCAGAGTTTTCCTGCTGTTATTTACACACAGAAATTTGGTGTTGGCAACCTCTCAGGTACAGGCCCTCTATTATGAATGGTTAATAATTTCCACACAAGTTGTGTAATCCCAGCTGATTTCTGTGTGTCCTCCAGGGAAGGGTCTTCACCTGGGCAGGGTCTTTTTGCCCTGTAGGTCTGATTTTTAGTATTATAGTGGAGATAGTTCAGCTGTAGGATGCCTGGACTTGAGTCTTTTGCCAAGTCAGCATCAATATACATAAGACATACATCGATGTCTTGATTTACTTCATCCTTAAAGCTTGTTAGTTCCAGGATATCCATAACTAAGGGATGCTGCTCTCTCTACCACCAATTAATTCTCCTTCCTTGCTGATTAGGCTTGAACGTATACAAAGATCAGCCATCAAAGAACATCCTGACTTAAGTTAATTTTGGCATATTCCACATTTTACAACACTACTTTAATACCTGTGAGTGATTATCCAAGGATGCAGCTGAAGAAGCACGGACAGTAAGGACTGGATGGATTGCTATGCCTCAAACACCAATAAGCATTCAGTTGGGAAATACGAAGGTAGGGCAGCATCTTTCTGGTGCCAGTTTTGCTGTTCAGGTCCATGGTGGCCACACAACCCCCGGTGCAGATGCAGAAGTGGGGTCATGGAGCAGGCAAGACCAAGAGAGGGGGATTGAGACCACCAAGGACCCCAGAGCAGCTCATGACATCTTTTGTGTGATGCATGCTCCAATCTTGCATCAGACATGAAGAATTCCCTGCC
The DNA here is from genome assembly GCA_013397315.1 of Donacobius atricapilla. Classification (NCBI taxonomy): domain Eukaryota; kingdom Metazoa; phylum Chordata; class Aves; order Passeriformes; family Mimidae; genus Donacobius; species Donacobius atricapilla. The sequence goes on along the minus strand of WBMY01010620.1, from coordinate 669,534 downwards.
TGGGGAGGGATCTGGGTGTTCCAGTGCTAATCTGAGTGTACATAACCCGAGGAACTTTTTGTTCTGTGGGCTCCCAGCCCGAAAGGATTGAGGCTGTGACCATGTCTCTGACCAAGGGATATTGAAATGAGAAATCTTACCACTAGATCCATGGGTGGTGTTACGTTTCCACTATCTACTCCTACCCAATCCTTCCCTTTCTTTCTTCTCCTTATGTATTTTCTTCGTGATATTTTTACACTTTTATAGAAAAGAATCAAACTGGCCACCAACATCCTTTCCACTGCTTCAAAATAAACCTCCCACATCTATACACAGGGCATTCAGTGTTGTTCCATTCTAATTACAGAATCACAGAATAGTCAGGGTTGGAGTGAGCTCTGGAGATCACCCAGTCCAAGCCCCTGCCAAGGCAGGGCCACCCACAGCAGTGGCACAGAACACATCCAGGTGGGTTTGGAGGGAACTCTGTGTCCTCCCTGGGCAGCTGTCCAGAGCTCTGCCACCCTCAACGTAAAGAAATTCTTCCTCATGCTGAGTTGAAACTCCTTGTGGTTTATTTCATGGCTGTTACTCCTCACGCTGATGCTGGGCACCGCTGAAAAGAGCCTGGCACCATCCTCCGCCACCCGCCTGGGATCTGTTTAATACGGGTTGATGAGATCTCTCATGCCCTTCTTCTCCGGACTACACGGGCTCAGCTCCCACAGTCACCGCGCGGCATTTATTAAAAAGTTTAAATACCGTCACGTATTTAAAGAACCACCAGCTCCCCTGGCGGGCGCTGAGGACGGCCGGGAACAGCGGCGGTCCGGGATGGGGCCGGGGACGGGCCCGGGGATGGGGCCGGGGCCGCAGAGCGGGGCCGCCGCCCGGGAGCGACAGCACCTGACAGCAGCCCCGCTCCCTTTCCCTTCCCTCCTTTCCCCTTCGTCCGTCCCTTCCCCTCCCTCTCTCCTCCCTCCCTCCGTTCCCCTCAGCGTGCCTGGCCCCGGCGCATGTGCGGGATCGCGGCGCAGCGCCCGCCCCTCGGCGCCGCCGTCCCTGCCCGCGTGTGGCCGCCATGCGCTTCGCGTACC
>WBMY01010620.1:562678-668097 GCA_013397315.1 Donacobius atricapilla | reverse complement strand
CTTTAGCATGAATCTCTGGGACTGCTTTAGCATGAAAAGGTAGAAGCCCGCCTGGTGGGATGCCTGTCACGGTGTTGTGCGGGTACACCCATGTGGAGAGTAGCAGAGGGATTACGTAAAAGTGCGTTTCAGAGGCGAAAAAAATAGAGGAGGAATAGATTTGTGTTTGATTTAGTTGCATGGTTTCTCTGTGTGCTTCTGTCTTGTATATAACAAAACTTAGAGCATCATCAGCCTTTCCTGTGTGCCGGAGTTGGGATTGATGCTCCCTGTTCCAGTCAGGAGCCCGTCTCATGTAGAATTCCAGACCATCCTGGGCTGGAAGTATCATTGAGTCCAACTCCTGCCCCTGCACAGAACAACCCACGGAGCGGGCGTTCATGGCATTGTCACAGCCAAAGAAAGTTGTGGGGGGTTTCACATCCAAATTTTGTTTGTGGTCTTAACAAAGGTATCAAACTTTATTTCGTTTGACGCCGAAGATGTTCTTCCCTCATTCCTGTTCCCATTTTACTGTTTTGTGTTTTTGTTGCAGTAACAAGTGTGAGACGTTGCCGTTGGCTACACGGCTCAATATTGTGTGCGTGGGGCTCTCTCCAGATGGAAGCCTTGCCATTCTAATTGATGAAGGTACATACAGAAAGAGACATCTGTTTTGTAAAAGAATTCAGTAAAAATGCAGCCTTGAGAGGAGGAAATCTGTATTGTTAGGTATTCAACCTTAACACAAAATTAGAAGCGGTCTGCTTTAAAAATTGCGTTATAATTTTTGGGGAATGTATCTTTATTTGCAGAACCTAAAACCAACTTGTTTGCAGAATCTGGATAGTGTCTTATAATTTGGATTGTATTTTTTTATTTTAATAATATTAAGCACACTGTCTCGAAAAGTATTCCCTCCTCTTTAAGAAAGGAAGGTTTGCTGGGTTATGATTTCTTTGGGAACTCCGTTATTCTCATCATCCTTTTTTTCTGCCCTTACAGAGGGAGCTGCCTTGCTTGTGAGTTTGATTGGGAAATGTGTGATACATCAGTTTTATTTTCACAAGCCAGTTCACAGTGTCAGCTTTTCTCCTGATGGCAAGTAAGTAAAGAGTGCATGCTTTAGAGCCAAGCAGCTGGAATTGCCCCATAAACTAGTTGTGATTATGAAGACGTCCTGACCAATCTGGGAATGTTTCCTGTTCATGAGTAAAGGGAGGTTTTGAGCTGATCAGGGTCCTTTTGTAAAATTGAGAGGGGAAGAAAAGAAGGAAAGCAAAGTATTGGTTTGAGTGTTTGAACTTTTCCTTCTATTTTGAGGCTTTGAGAATAAAAATTTAATTTTTCAACTTCAGTAATTTTTACTGAAGGTTTTGTCTATTCTAATGCTTAAGTTGGGGGATAGTATCAATCTGCAAATACTTTATTTTTCATTCAAAAGCAATCCATTTTTATTATTTCAGTAGTGCAGGAACCTTTTTATTATTGTATTGTTTCTGCAGTCTGTATTGAACAGGTGTTTGCTTTGTCAGCTTTGTGTGCAATTTTGTCTTTTCCCCCCCTCTTACACCAGGAAATTTGTGGTTACAAAAGACAATCTTGCTTACCTGTACCATGCTCCTGGGAAGAAAAGAGAATTTAATGCTTTTGTTCTGGACAAAACCTACTATGGCCCATATGATGAAACAACTTGTATTGACTGGACTGATGATTCCAGGTGAGTTGTTAAACTGAAGCGCTGTCTGGCTGCACATGGTAATATTTGAATGCACGTTGAAGTCCCATTTTCTTTGCTCTCAAGTGCTGTCCTAGCTTTAAAAATTCTGTCTTTAATTAAAAAATATGATTAGGCAGGCCAGAAAGTATAAAAAATGTGTGTGTTGGGAATCAACAGTGGATTCTTGCTTGAAAATATATAGTAGTTCATAAAAGGAACATGCCGTAGGAATGTGAGCAGGGTTGACCTTTTGAATGTGTTTTAACTCCTTCCACCTCTGCTACAGTCACCCCCCTCAGCTTACAACTCTCTTGTTTGTAAAATAAAGTGGTGACTGATGGATTTGAGCTCAGAGCATTCTCCACCCAGTGAAGAGCTTTGCAGTCCAGTGTTCTAAGTGGAATTGCCTTCTCTTTTGCAGATGCTTTGCAGTGGGGAGCAAGGACATGTCCACGTGGGTGTTTGGAGCAGAACGATGGGCAAACTTGATCTACTACTCTCTTGGAGGCCACAAGGATGTCATAGTTGCCTGCTTTTTTGAAGAGAACAGCCTAGATGTGTGTATAATCGCACAACACTTTTAATTTTAAGATTAAAATAGCGGAAACAGAATCTTACCTGTAGGGTGCCTATTTTGACAGTATCTCAGAATTTCGAAAATACGGAAGTGTCTCTTGATTGCTCTGCCATAGTTATGTGTTTGAATTTGCTCCCCCAAAACCTTATAGGTTTAAATATGAAAAAATGATTTCACTTAGCTGTAATGCTGACTGGTAATCAAGTTGCCTTTGGTCCTTGCAAAATTTTTCTGAGGGCAGGCAAAATAATTCACCAGTTCTCAGGACAAGTAAAACTCCCAGTTCAAAGCACCTTGGATTCTATCCCGAGGATAGAATGCACACTTGCTAACCCGTCTGCACGTCCATATTCATATTTTTGCAGAACACAGAGAATGGGTATTGGACAATACTAATTTGTGTGTTTGTATTCTAGCTGTACACAATTAGCCAGGATGCAGCTCTGTGTGTGTGGCAGTGTGACACTGAGCTGGATGGTTTGAAGCCCATGCCCCCTAAAGATGCAGCAAAGGAAAAGAAGGCAGCAGAAGATGATGAAGAGCTGTTTGAAGAGCCAAAGGGTGAAGAAATTCATGGGAAAGCTGATCCAAGTGAACAAGAGACTAGAGATAAAGTTAAATATTCACGTGTTGCAAAGTAAGTGGTTTGCAGTTATCAAAAATCAAAGTTGTAATGGGGATTTATTGTACTGGGCTTTTTCTTTCATCTGTTACAACTTAGTGAAAGCAGTATAAAACTGACCAGGAGTTAGAAATTTACTGCAGATCCCATTTTAAGTAGTTCTGGTGGAACTCCTGTCTGTCTTACCTTGATTATATGATGGGCACTGGCTTTCACCTTCAGAATAATAAGTGTAATTTTAACAATATAAAAAATACTGGCTCGTGGTGTGCTATTGTTTGGAACTCAGAAGGTGTAAATGGGATTTTTATTACAATACTCTCTCTAAGTCTTGAGGCTTTGATTTCTTGCCAGAAGGGGTTGGTTGACTTCAGGAGATGACATAAAGATGATTCATCAGACTCTTTGGTGGCTTGGAGATGCAGCTCTAACAACATACTGTTCTTTAACATTTAGCTTTTCTCTTGTTTCTTGGGTGCCAGGTATTTTTTCAATAAAGAGGGAGATTTTAATAACCTGACAGCTGCAGCCTATCACAAGAAAACACACCTTTTAGTCACTGGTTTTGCCTCTGGAGTCTTTCACCTCCACGAGCTTCCAGATTTCAGTCTGATCCACTCCTTGAGGTGAGGTGTGGGCTTGTCACTGTATTTGGTTTGGTTTTTGTGGGGGAAGGGAATAGGGGTTTTTTTTGTGGGGGCTTCATGTTTGTTCGATAGAGAACACATCACGTTAAGCAGTGAAGGATGAATAAAAAGAACAAAAATCTTAAAACATGATTATCTATTTAATACTGTAATTTCTATTGTAATACCTTCTGGGAAGGCAGAATCATAAATTTATGTAATAAATACCATGTAATCTCACTCCTTATTTTGGGAAAGTGAGGTCTGAATAAGGAAACTACTGAGTTGTTCCTGGTTGTTGGCTATAGACTTCTTTAACTCTGTCCATTTTAATATTTTCAGTTTCTTTGTAGAAAATATTAGCTGGAAAGTTCAGCATGTGTAAAATTATCTGTAAATTGTGTCAAAGTCGAAAAATCAGATTCTTTTCCATAGCTGTAGGATGCCAGCTAAACAATTGCCATGTACCAAAAAAAAATATTTTATTTTCTGAAACCTGAGGATTTTTACTCTCTGTTGGCAAGTACGTCTTTGGGATGCAGATACCCTGCCTTCATTCTGAATAAGGAATGTTTGATGGTTTGTAGTGGAACAAAGGAATGAACTTTGATGTTACAGTGGTACAGAAGTTCAGTAAAACAATCCAACAATGTGCTCAAACGGCATTAATAAATATTAGACCTGAAGTTTTACCACACAAGTTTGTTCATTGGTTAATTCTCTTATTTCAGTATTTCGGACCAAAGGATAGCTTCTATTTCTATCAACTGCACTGGTGACTGGATTGCTTTTGGATGTTCAGGTTTGTCAGAGTTTTTTTAGTCTGTATTCATGGGGAAAAATAAGGAATGTGGTGGGCATGAGGCCCAAATTCCTCTTCCCAGTTTTGACTCCAAATGCTGATAATTGACAGTCTCATATCTGTGGTGTCTAGATATATAGTAAAGCAAATATCACTAATTATTCACTCACAGAAGAGATCATCATCATTCTGATGATTCAGGAAAGTATTTTACTGGTACAGGAAAAAAAAAATACATATTTTGTATAGGGAAGCTCTAACAGAGTTAGGGAGTGCTGAGATCCCTTGTAGTTAATTTTTGCTTTCATTCTGGGCTGTTCTCTCTTCCTTTGCCACACGTTACCCGTGGCATTTTACAAACCTGCCTGGATGTTCCAGCATTCCCACCCTGTCCATGATGGTTTGCATGAAACTCTGAATTTTATATGCAGCCCTGCTTTTCTTTCCTGCTCATTTATCAGCTGGTTGATAGCATTGCTGTTGTAATATTGAAAACATTATTCCAACAGCTCATGGAGGAAATTTTTAGGGAAATGGCCTTGAAGGAAAAGGAAAAAGCTCTTACTAGGACTGAAAGCTGCAGAGTTCAACCTGTCTGCATTAACCTTTGTTGTTTTTTTGGGGTTTTTTTTACATTGCTTGCCACTGTGTGTTTTGTGGCTGGCATTTGCAGGGTCAGTGTTCTGCTGGTTGTGGTTAATCCTGCTGTGCTTACAGGTTTGGGGCAGCTGCTGGTGTGGGAATGGCAGAGCGAGTCCTACGTGCTGAAGCAGCAGGGCCATTTCAACAGCATGGTTTCCTTGGCATATTCTCCAGATGGACAGTACATAGTGACTGGAGGGGAGGATGGCAAAGTGAGTGAGGCAATATTGCTGGAATGTGAACTTCTAATAATGTACTAAGCAGCGTGACTTCGCATTTTATGTAGAAAGCTCTGATACTCTAATTGGTACATATTTTTCTTATTATAAAGTCATAAATTTTTATTCTCTCTTCCCTTAAATGTTTTGATCTTTCTCTCTAGAACATACATCTTTTGTTTCATTACTACCCGTGTCTGCAAGTCACATCACTTATGCTTTCTTTTCTAGCAGGTGATTTTTTAATTATTATAGGTCCAGTCACCATAAACACAAAAATATCTAGTTCATTAAGTGTTATTTACAATTCCATGATATTTTGGGGTAAATGAGCTTCAGCCACCCAACTTCTTGCCCTTTTAATAATTGTTTTTGATATGAGATTAATTTCGTATTATTTATAAAAGTGCAGGGGTTTTTTTGTTAAATGTTCTGTTCCAGAAGTTTGCAATTTTTCCTTTAAATAGACTTCTCATGGATGACTTGCATTGAAATAATAGGCTGTGTGTATAGGTACTTTTATTTTAAAAGATGTTTTGCCACAATGTCTTGGCACATAAATGGGACAACAGTAGTAGCCGATTCCCTATCAAAACTTCTAAATGTCAGAAAAAGGTCTGCCACTTCATGGCTTCTGCCATCAGGATGAAAATTGGCCAAAACCCAGAAGTCTCAAACTGCAGAAAGCTAAATGCATAACATTTTTGTTCAGGAAAAAAAAAAACCAACTGAAATACATTTCAATTGTAACTTCTGTACTTCTGTAATGGCTTTAGAGTTGGTTTTGAATTTGACTCCTGTCTTATGTGACAGTATGAGCTTGAATGCTCAAGGTGCTCACCAAGTGTTACTTTGCTTTAAATTAACTTTGTTTCAACTTTCTTTGTGTCTATCTCCACTTAGATTTTTATGTTGCAAAATTGTCTTAAGAGCTTTGATGGTAATATGTGGCCTCTTGACTGCTATTACTCAAAGTCTTTTATGCTGTTGCAGGGTTCTAGAATTAGGTTTTCTTTACTCTGCTGCTGCCTTACCCTTATTTTCTGTCTTTACTGATGATGGAGATTCTAAGAAGTCTTTTCTTGTCTGTCCTGCAGGTGAAAGTGTGGAACACTTCAAGCAGCTTTTGTTTTGTCACCTTTACAGAGCACAACAGTGGTGTGACTGCTGTAACTTTCACTTCCACTGGTTACGTGGTTCTGAGTGCTTCCCTCGATGGAACAGTGCGTGCCTTTGATCTGCACAGGTAACTCTTTGCATGAAAGCTTTCGTGTCTCAGTTAGTCCTCAGCTTTCACACTCCCCCCAAAATACAGCAGACTGCTGATTGCTCGTTTGAAGTCTCATAAAAGGTGAGCAGCAGTGCCTCACTGCTTTTGATTTAAATTTAGGTAGTAATTGGGAACGCTGTTACTCCATCCAGTTTCTGTGAAGAAAATTCTGGAAGAATTTTCCTCAGAGAAGGTGGAAATCCAGTAAGGTCGTTGTCTGGCTTTACTCAAATGGGGAGAAGGCGCTTGCCTAACAACACTTCCCATAGTATAATACAGCTGTGCACAGAACTGGGTGTGTGAGCATGTGGGCTTGATATTTCTGAGCCTGAGAAAATTTTAGCTTGCTAACCACTGCTAGCTCCTTTCCCTAGGGAAAGCTGTCAACAGTTTCCTTTTCAAAACATCTCTCTCCGTTTCTCAGCACAGGTTCAGCAAACAGTGTTCCCTTTGCCATAACAACTGTCCCCAGGGGTTGTTTCCTATTCCTGAACCAATGGAGAGCAGTGTCAGCCCCATGGACCAATAATAGACCTTTTTACACAGCGTGTGCTGACAGACACTGGTGGGATTGTAAATAAAGCCTCCTTTCTCTTCTGACAGCTCTATGGAGTCAATCTATTTCGTGTCCTACCATGACATAATCAAGCCCATGTTTCTAAAAAATTGATATCTGCTATTTAGTAGCAGAAAGCTCCTGGGAATATTTCTGTCTCCTACTTCTGCAGAGTTTTTCGTACTTCTTTTGAATCTTGTAATCATGCTGAGGCATCACATCTAATTTTACACCAACAATATTTTTTCTGTACATAGCTTAGAAGTCTTTGCAAAACAGATGAACTCCTTTTGTAAATAAATCTGTTAAACACACATCTAAATCTACCTAAAATGTTCTCATATTTTCTTTCCACCTCCCCAACAGGTACCGGAATTTCCGTACCTTTACGTCTCCTCGACCAAGTCAGTTCTCGTGTTTAGCTGTGGACTCCAGTGGTGAGATTGTGGCAGCTGGTTCCCAGGATTCCTTTGAAATATTCATCTGGTCAATGCAGAGCGGGAGGCTGCTGGATGTAAGCACCCACTGTGTCGGGAGGGCTTGAATTTAACACTCTGTGCAGTGTGGTGATACTCAGCAACTTTGGGATTAGTCAGGGGCCGTCAATACAACATGAAGTGTTCTGTTATAGTCAAAACTGGAGCTACACTATGTTGCTCTCAGCATTTTTCTTTTATTTATTGTGTGGAGATCATCTTGAATTTGTGTAGGAAATAGGTTTTAAAATTGTCGAGTAATGAGCTTTTTCTAGTGATGAAGTAACACCAGTATTGCTGAGCTAACACTTGGGCACGAGAGTCTTTCCCTCCTTGTTCAGATGTTCTTTTCCACATATTTTCTGCAGGTAATGAAGCAATTGTAGTTGCTGTATTAAGACTGATACAGATTTCCTGAAGGGTTTTGTGGGAGCAGAGCAGGGACATGATTTTTCAATTATTTTTTTCAATTCTTAAGCATTCCTGAACACCTTGTACAAGTAGAAGAGCTCAGTGATTCACGTATTTAATTTGGCACAGCCATGGACTACAGGTCACTTCAGTAATTCAGGATATACTTCACTGGATCTCCAGAGTTTTGAGTTTAGTTTCTTGCCTTGATTTTTTTTTTTTTTGAGGAGTAGGAGGAGCTCCATGAAATGAAAATCTCTGTTACTGTTATTCTCAGGTTTTATTTTTGTTTTTATTCTGAACTGTTATCAGCTACAGGAGATACTGAATTCTCAGAGAGGTGACATGGTTTTTCACAGTTAGTCTGATTGTTTTGAAAGGAAGGAGGAAAATGGCACACTGCATTGCCAAAGTGTGTGCATAGGAGTGGTTGTAGATGCCTATATAGTGGTAGCACTATAGGGATTTTTTTTAAAACTTTTGAAAATAAAAAGTTGAGAATCCCTGGTGTGTATCATGCCGTGTGTCCAAAAGTGATCTCAAGCATGTGTGGACAAGTCAGGCATGGTTTATTTGCTGTGTCTGGAGCTTACTGAATGCAGGCTACACAGATTTCAGTTTCTTTCACTTAATTCCAGGTTATTTTTTCTTCTCTTCCTAGGTCTTAGCAGGTCATGAGGGTCCCATCAGCAGCTTGTCCTTTAATCCAATGAAATGTGTTCTAGCCAGTGCCTCTTGGGATAAGACTGTCAAATTATGGGATATGTTGGACAGCTGGAGAACCAAGGAGACATTAATAATGAACTCAGATGGTAATTTTTGTTTCATTTCTCCTCTTTTATCAAATATAAAAATACTATGTAAAATATGTTAATAACAACAGAACATGTCAAATAAGAGAGATTCGTGGAAATGGAAATCGAAAGTTCACTTCAGTCTTGTACTTGGTTAACAGCACAATAAATATTTTAATTCTAGATCAGCTTTGTAATTAGCTAAACATCTGTATGTCATACTTTTTACTCTTAAACTCTTTCTAATAGCTGAGGTAAGATTCTAGAAAAATTAAGGGTATTTTCTTAGAAAAGCATCTGACTGCATTTTTAACTGTTACTAAATTCTTCGCAGTTCTTGTTGTCGCCTTCCGTCCTGATGGCAAGGAGCTCGCAGTTGCTGCTTTGAACGGCCAGATAACGTTTTGGGATCATGAAAATGCAGTGCAGACTGGCTCCATTGAGGGCAGGCACGATCTCCAGATGGGGAGGAAGGAGCTGGATAAAATCACAGCCAAGCAGGCAGCCAAGGGCAAGTACGTCCCGGGGGCTGCAGTGGCGGGAGGGCACCATGCTGGGTTCCTTGGAGTTGTTTTTCCCAGTTGTTTTCTGCACAAAGATTTCAGAGTGCATCTGCTGTTCAGACATTTCAGATTCTGATGCTGGATTTTAAAAGATTACCTGACATCTAGATGCCTCCCTTTTGTGGTTGGCCGTATTCTCTCACTGATGAGCATCGTTCTGAGCACGTGTTCTTTCTCGCCAGTTATGGACTGGGGTTTTCAACATAATGTTAATTTCTCAGAGCAAGTGGTTTATTTGCTGTGGGTTAGGTTTTTAAGTAGGTATCTTCCTACAGAAGTACTAGTATGCAACCATTAGTATGTAGAAACTGTTGGGTTTTTTTAAGAAAGTAATTAAAGTACGGGGTTTATTACCTGTTGCTATGCATGTGAAATAATGGTTAAAGGCAAGTTGAATTTGGTGCTCTCAGAAAGTGTATCAGAGAAATGTTTTATTCTTCTCTTTCGCCCCTTCTTTTTTTTCCCCATATTACTTCCAGTCAAAATAATTTTAAAAAGGGAACAATAACTTTTTGGGAAAAAAGTTTTGGAAAAAAGCAGTATTTTTTGCTGGTGAGCTCTCATCCATGTCTTTCAAACATGGCATGGCATTGATTTCTCTGTAGCTCTTCTGACTGTTTTTTAGCGTTGTGCATGGTGTAGTTGAGAGCTCATTGACTGAGCTGTGACTCAGATTCAGGAGTATGGAAGGATTTCAAAAAGCTGTTGAAGTTCTAACTTGTCTGTGATTCATAGTAAAGCACCAAATGCTTTGTAGTAAATTTGTGTGTGAAGTACATACCATGTGAATGAAGACCTCCACTTTTTCCATGGACTGGTTATTTTCTGAGTCTTCACATTGTGCTCATATCTTTTAGCTCCATTGTACTCACATCTTTTAGCTCGGATGCAACAGTGAAATTAAACTGCTTTCTCTTTTTCTTTACCAGGTCTTTTACAACTCTCTGCTACTCAGCAGATGGTCAATCTCTTCTGGCAGGTGGATTGTCAAAATTTGTCTGTATATATAATGTCAAGGAACAGATTCTTATGAAAAAATTCGAAATTTCGTGCAACTATTCCTTAGATGCAATGGAGGTACGTGAGCACAGGAGTCTTTTTTTTCATTTCCTCACTCCCCACAAGACTTTGATTTTGGTGTAACATCTCATTACGAGTGATTCATGAATGCTTTTATTAAGACTGGGTTTATTTTTGTGCTGGAGAGGGGGAAGGAAATATTCCTCTTGGAACAGAATTAATTCCTGAAACTCTTGCCAGATTTGTAGTGTGTTTGTGTTGAATGGGCATACTAAGCATACTAAGTTAGTTGGCACTAGACTTAAAATGGAAGTGAAAATTTAAATTACCAACATTTTGTACTAAGCTAACTCCCCAGGTGCCAGTTTGTATTACCAAAGAAATAAAGGATTGTTTTTTTATGGACACAGAACAACATCACTGACCTTTATATACTCTGTTCCTGAATATTGCCAAATGCCAAATTAAATTCCTTCGAAAGTGAACGATGAAAAACATCAGAAGGAAAAGAATTCCAGTAACCTTTTCACCATCCCCTTAGCAAGAAGAATGATTTTTGTTCCACTGTTGATGTCAGGCTGCATCTGACTGTGCTTCCAAGTATCCTTCTTTGTCAGCAGTGGTTCATGAGCTGGTGTAGCTCAACATCTGGCTTGAAAGAGAGTGAACTAGCTTGGAACAGAATCCTGTTTGGGTGGGTATTTAGAAATGGGGGCCAGAGAGGTCCCTAAAATCTTATTGCAGTGTTCTGGCCACACAGCCCTTGCATTGGCACAGTGTAGTTATGGAACCTGCAGGACAGAAAGAGTAGGGCTGCAGCTGAGGAAGCAAACAGTGCCTCTCTGGAGCAGAACAGAGTTATAATAATGTGAAACCACAGCCTGAACTGAGCTCTCCTGTGTGAGAAGAGATTCGGTGCCCTGAATGGAACTCGCATGTTTTTCCAGGAGTACTTAGATCGGAGAAAAATGACTGAATTTGGCAGCATGGCTCTGATTGATGAAGGGGGTGGAGGTGACGAAGGTGTTGCCATCCCTCTGCCTGGAGTAAAAAGAGGTATGGTTTTGGCTTTGTGCACTTGTTTCTACTTCTGTGTGCATCAGAACCTTTGGCACAGATAAGAAGGGCGTGATGAGCTCAGTTTTAACATCAGGCTTACAAAATTGGGTCCCACCATTTAAGCTGTAGGTTCTCTTGTACATGAACTGTGCCTTCCTTACCCAGTCTTTAATTCTGCCAGGTTTTACCATGCTGCTCGTTATATAATGGGACCACCATAGTCAGAGTTGATAGCTAGACTCTGAACTTGTGGTGAATATGTTAAATCCCTTCTGAATTTCTCTTTTAGGTGACATGAGCTATCGACACTTCAAACCAGAAATTAGGGTGACTTGTGTGCGATTCTGTCCTACAGGTTAGTATCAGCAGTTAATTTAGGGGTTTTTTTTTTATTCCATATAAAACATGTAAAAAATAGAGTACTGGAGGATTACTCTTCTGTTTCCATTCTAGAACACCCCTCTTTGTTATTAAATATTGTTATTTCTCTTCTAGGACGAAGCTGGGCAGCCACCAGCACAGAGGGTCTCCTGCTCTATTCACTGGACTCTGGGCTAATTTTTGATCCTTTTGAGTTGGATATTGATGTCACACCCAGCAATATACACAAAACACTGGGTCAGAAGGAGTACACTGTGGCTATTGTCATGGCCTTCAAGCTGAATGAAAAGAAATTAATTCAGGAGGTCATAGAGGCTGTCCCTAGCAGTGAAGGTGAGTGGATCTGCCATGAAACTGGGCTGAGCTAGCTGTAAACAGACATGTGCCAGCCAAAGTAAGTCGAGGTGTAAAGGTCAACTTTTTGGTATTCATTTGTGTTTTAATTTTACCAATCTACCTCATGCTCATTTAGTGACTTTTCAGCATGGAATTTGTCAGGCCTAGATGTGCAGGCAGAGTTTTTTGGGTGTCATTGCTTGGAAGCAGCTGATGTTGGAGGGGCACATCAAGTTTACCCTGAGTTAGCACTGTGCCTGTGTGATGAAGACCGTTAACCAGTAACAAGGATGAAATCAGCAGGTTGAAGAAAGTGATGAGTTTTGTCTGTTGAGCACTTGTGGCACCACATGAGGAGTACTGTGCCCGGTTCTGGGACTGACAGCACAAGAAAAGACATTGATACTCCAGAACTTCTGGTGGAGGGCTTAGAAAATGACTGGAAGGCCAGAGTACAACTGAGGAGAGGCTATTATAATCCACTCTTAACAGGATAATTGTGTGCCTGTTTCTTAAGTAAAAGCTATTTTTGAGAGTGGATTATATATAATAAGGTCATTTAGTTATATGTGAGATTATTTTGGATGCTTGTAAATTGTGTTTCTTTGTGCTGTGCAGTTGCTAACAGCATTCAGGCACTTCCTGTGTGGGCAGATGACTTTGCTGTCTTTTCAAGTATCACTTACTGCCTCTGATTGTTGTGCATAACTAGTTCCACTGAATACAGAAGTTTGGATGAGGTCAGAAACAGCAACAATAAAGTCTGTTACTTTAGAAAAGAGGAAGAAAGGGTAGAAATGAAAATTCTGAAGGAGAGCTGCTGGGGAGAGTACTAGGGGGAGGAACTTGGAGAGAGAGGAGTTGATTTCTTGCCTTTAAATACAGTAGTGTTTGGAAGGTTCAAGAAGGAACATTTGTCCCCTGAGAGATTGTGGTACTGTACCCTGAAATACAGCACTAAAAACCCACCACTAGCCAAAATACTGCTTTCTTCTCCTTCCCCTTATGCATTCCTGTGGTCTCTTTCATGTTATTCCAAGTAGTAACTCAACTCTATTGAATCTTTATGGGCTTTTCTTTTTTCTTTTTTGCACAGTTGACGTTGTCTGCTCATCACTGCCAGACCTGTATGTGGAGAAGTTACTGGAGTTCCTGGCTTCTGCATTTGAGACCTCTTGTCACCTGGAGTTCTATCTTATTTGGGCTCATAAATTGCTTATGCTGCATGGACAGAAGCTGAAAACAAGGTGAGATCCCATGAAGGTCAAAACGCTGACAAGGATATTAAAATTAAAAACCTGTTAGTTTAAGGCTTTTACTTAACATTTACTGACCTTCTAGATAATGCATGCACTACAGTTACAACACTTCCGTTTTACAATTATCTGTACTAATGATAAAAGTTAAGTTTGGACTTGATCTTAAAGGTCTAAAAAGATGCTAAAAAGTGTGCATGACAGAGTTGGAATACCTTACTGGATTTATGAAGATACATTGCGGAAACATTTTTCAAATACAACAGCTAAAACTTTGCTTGAGTTGCTTAGACAATAACAATTTCAAGGGTGATAGTAAGATTTTGGTAATTGTGTTCTTAGATAGTTATGTATCTTAAATGTGATTGAAAGGTGATGTGCAGGTATTGATTGTATTTTTACAGACTTAGCCCGTGATTATAGCTGGTAGTACTCTGCCTTCCTACAGAGTACTTCAGAACTACACGGTCCTGCTCTGTGAATTATATTCAGCCCACGCCCAGTATGGAATTTTTAGACTTCTAGGAACAAAACCAGGCAAATTTACAAATTTAAAATGGGCTAAGTGAGAGGTAACCTGAGGAGGAGTCCTGCAATTTAAAAAACAGTGCATTGTATAACTCTTCCCTCACTTCAACACGAGTATTAATGTTTTAATTACTGAAATGACTGGAACAAAATCTCCCATTTTGTTCCTGATAAAATGGAAGAGGACAATTTAACTCCCCCTTGTTCAGAAAGTCTTGTAGAAACTGAAAGGAACTGTCATTGCTGCAGCAAGCAGAATTAACTCTTCAAGATGCTAATATTTGTCACAGTATATTACTTGTATTGAGTGTAATCGTTGTGGGCAGAGCCAAAAGCAGAGAGCTTTTGTTTCTTTAGGATTATCTCAAAAAGTTGGCATTGAAGTTGTATGCTTGTTAAAATCTTGGGAGTACAGAAAAGTTCTAGATTTCCATGTGTAAATATGAACTGCACTGCAAATTGCATGTCTTCTCCATCCAAGGTCAGTGAAGCTGCTCCCTGTGATCCAGTTCCTTCAGAAGAGCATCCAGCGTCACTTTGAAGACGTTTCAAAACTGTATGTATTGCTACATTTGAAAGTTCAAATCAAAAACCTGGAGTGATTTGTGGGGGGTGACAGTGTTGTTAAGACTTTTGAGACAGTCTTCTTTTGGAGTTGTTTTTATTTTAGGAGGAAAAAAAAACGCTTTCCTATTTATTTTTACAGCTGTGAGTGGAACATCTACAACATCAAATACGCCTTGGCCATTTCACAGCAGCGGGGCATGAAACGGCCGGCAGAGGAATCCCCAGGAGAGGAAGAAGAATTGGATTCTGACAGTGATTATCTTATGCGAGAAGCTGATAAGGATTAACTGAGTTCCTAATTACTCTTTGTCAGAGGGAGAAAACCTCAGACAGTGTTTTTATGCAGTGGTATTCACTGAGAATGAGTGGCCCTCATAGTGGCATCAATTCCTAACACTGTGATGGAGTTCCATGGGAGGGAGGCAGTGAAGGAAATGTAGGATATGCCATGGATGGATGGAACTTTGCCTGTTTCCTGTACCATTTGGCTGTAAATTTGACAGCATTGATTCCTTGATTAACTGATTCCTTTTTTTTTTTTTTTTGTTACTAATTCCTGATTTCAAGAAAGAAAACAAAGAAGTGTTCTTAGTGAAGTTAGAAGTACAACTGGGAGAAGTTTATTCCTTATTAAAAATGCCTTGCACATTAAGTATTGTGAATTTTGTAGTGCAGGCTTGTCCTGTGCCGGACTCTAAATTTTAAAAAGGATAAAAAAGTTTTCTTAATCAGAAATGTACTGGTCTCAAGTTGTTTTAAATGTTGTTTTACTTGGACTTAACATGTACATATTTCTGGAACACTGTTTTCTTAGTTCTGTAACCTCTAAAACCTGATGAGATTTCAATAAGGAGGACCTAGAGCAGCAACTATTGGAGAAAATCTAAGGGGCTTTACAACTTGTGTCAAGGTTTGATTGACAGCCTTGAAATACTGTAGTGAAAATTTGTTTGGCCATTACCAGCTCAATAATGTAACTTAAACTGTAAGAGAATGTGTTACAAATGTCAAGGCTTGTTGGGGTTTTGGTGGGGTTTTTTGTTCGTTTGGTTTTTGTTGTTGTTGTTTGGTTTTTTCCTTTTTTTTTTTTTTTGAAAAAATGAAAGCCCTTTATTGTCTTTTTTTATGTTGTTTATTAAGACATTAAAACCTGAAACTTTTGATTCCCTCTGTTTTTGTGAATTGATGGGAGAACTAGCTAATAAGGGTGAGGGCCTGAATACAATGAATTGGGTCTGTCCTTGTAATACTTTCAAGCCACATGCTGAAAAGGCTTTGTTAATGAAGATATTGCAGCTATTACCAATGATCATCCAGAACGGATTTTCTCAGCATATTCTACTTTTCTGGATTTGTTTTTTGGCCACTTTCCACTGTTGGAATAGAGGAGAGGTATAAATATTAAAGGTAACTGCAGTGAGGTCTCACATCGGTCTGTTCAGCCTGGAGGAGACTAAGTGCTGTCCACACAGCTTCTCCTCAAAGCCTTCATCATCTTCATTGCCCTCCTCTGGACACCCTCGGATAGTTTACCACCTTTCTTTTCAGCCTTTCATTCCCAGTCTGTCTGCACATCCAGGATTGCCCATTTTTCCCGTTTAATTTCCGCACCGTTCTCTTTTTGCCCTCAGCCCCTTTCCCGACAGCTGAGGGCGGGGAAGGGACGAGGGGCCCTGAGGCGGCTCCTCCGCGCCTGCAGGGGGCGCCGCCAAGGGCGCAGCGGCCATCGCGCTTCCCGTGGGCCTCGCCCGCTCCCATTCCCGGCCCCTCCGCTCCCATTCCCGGCCCCTCCGCTCCCGTTCCCGGCTCCTCAGCCATGCTGACCTCCCGAGGCCCGGCCCTGTGCACCGCGCTGCGGCGAGCGGCGCCCGGCGGCCTCGCTGCCTTGCACTCCTCCGCTCGGCGCCGCCGCGGCGCCCGCGTCGCTGTGGTGAGTAATGGCGGGGCGCGGGGGCCGAAGCAGCGCTGAGGGGAAGCTTTTGTTTGGTTTTTTTTACCGTCTGGCTCCTCACAGCCGCCTTCGGCCCCGCAGCCGGGGTCGCTCCGGCGGTGGGGCCGGTGCAGGGGAGGGCTCGGCGGGGCAGCGGCCTGGGAAAGCCTCGCCGGGTGGCTGCGGCTGCTGGAAGCCCCTGGAGAGACGCGGAATTTGAGAAGAGAAGGCTGCTTACAGTTGAGAAACTTGGAGGAAGCCAGAGAAGGAGTGGGGAACATGTAAAAAATGGCATCTGTGTAGTTGTTGGCCTGGAGCTGATGTGGGAAGAACCAGAGAATGACAGGATGGGCGAGATTGGAAGGGGCCACAGGGGGTCACCAGGTCCGACCTCCCTGCTCAAACAGGGCAGCCCGCAGCACACGGCACAGCGTTGTGTCCCTATGGCTCTGGAATTTATCCAGGGAAGGACATGCCATACCCTCTCCGGGCTGTCTGTCCCAGTGCTCCGTCACTGCACTGGGAAGTTCTTCCTCACCTTCAGATGGAAATTCCTTTGCGTTAGTTTATGCCCATTCCTCTTGTCCCATTGCTGGGCACCTCCGAGCAGAGCCTGGTCCGTCCTCCGACACCGCCCCATTTAGATATTTGTAAACATTAATGTGGTCCCCTCTCAGTCATCTCTTCTTGAAGCTGAACAGCTCAGCCGTGCCTTGTAAGAGATTCCTCAGTCTCTCCCTCATCCTCACTGCCCTCCACTGAGCCCACTCCAGGAGCTCCATGTCTCCCTTGTACTGAGGAGCCCAGGAGAATTTAACTTGAAATAGTTTATGGTGCTACTAGGTGAGGTATGGCAGTGCATATATTTAAACTGGGTTATGCTTTTTGGCAGGAAGGGGGTAAAACGTCACAAACACAGAAGACAGCAAGGAGATGGAAGAGCTTCAGATTGCCAAAGGAAAATATAGGCTGTAGATGGTGTTTCAAATGGATGCACAGCTTTGGAACTCAGTGGACAGCCTTTGAATCTCAAGCTTTGCATGGTCTAGACAGCATTAAACATAAAGGAATAAAAAGGCATTACCTGCCTGAAGAAATCTGTTTGGGGCAGAATTGGCTTGGAAAAGGGCAGAATGCTGGTCCAAATGGCTAAAAAGTAACCCAACAGGAATGCTGTCGTTTCAGCAGGTCACAGTTTTTTAAATAGAACTGGGAAACAAATGGGATTTTTGACATTAGTGATGTAAACTTTTGACTGCGGTAAAAGGTTTGTTATCAGAAAGGTACTGAAATAACGGAAGAGTTCATGTAGAGAAGATTTTACAATAATTATGTTACAGTACTTTGGTTTCAGTGAGTTTCAAAAAAATTTTAAAAATGTTGCTCACAGGGCACAACCTTAGCGCAGTTGCTTGTCTGTTTATTCAGTCTAAATTAAATAGAAGATAAAAAGTTAGGAAGTAAAAGGCAGCTCTTAAATGTCAGAACAGGATGAACATGGACAGAAGAACATTCATGTATCGTGCTCATTTGGTGAAGTGATGCCCATGATAGCAGACACCTGGGTATTGTGACCTGAGTGTCCCTTCACGTCTAACATTACAAACTAAGATTTTTTTCAGTTGTGAGTTTCTTTTCAGTTGTGAGTTTCTGTTCATGTGCCTGAGTTTTAAAACTCTGCAGCTTCAAAAAAAACCAAAAAAACAAAACAAAACAAAAAAAACAACAAAAAAAACCAAACCTGAGGGAAAACCAGGAAGGAAGAGATTAAAGTAAAAGAAAAATTAATAGAAAGAGAAAAGGAAATTGACTTCCTAACTGGGGTTTTTTTCTTTCAGAACAAAGAGCCAAACAAAAAGCCCCAAAAGAGTTCATCTATACACTTTCAGGAATTAGATAAACCTTTGGATTTTTCTTTTGGTTTTGTTTCATTCTTAAAATGGCTTTAAAACAAAAAAGTGGTTTTTCCTTCTACTTTGGGATTCTCCACCCACACAAGGATAGCTGACTGCTTTGTACTTTTATTCTCCGGCGTGTATAAACAAATTCAAGATACTATGTCCACATTGTTAAAGAAAACTATTGCTAATGCAGGATAATTGTATTATTGCATTAAAATTGAGTTAGCTGTTGATCTCAGATGCAGATGCTCAGGTAAAATACAGCATCAGGTAAAATAGTTTATTTTAAGTGCCACCTCAAAGTGCATTTCTGTCCCTCTTCTGAGTGATGTGCAGCTGGATGAGAAGGTGTTTCACGTGGATGTAGATGCTTCATAAGAAAGCTGAATGACACTCAGAACAACCCCTGTGTGCACAATAAGAACATACCTAGGGGTAGGTAGTGTGTCAGTTAATTAACTGTGGTGTAAATGTATAAATAGTGGTGATTTCTGAGCCCTGTGATGGGTTTCTATAAATAAGAAATGCCAGCTCTGCAGTGTGTCAAGTGGCGACACCAGTGCTAATAGCGTGGTGTTCGCTGGCACAGTAAGAGCTTGCTTTGAAATTGTTGTTTGTGAGCTATTTTTTTTAAATCTTCCTTGTGAAAGATCCTGTGAGGAGTTTTGTGTCACCTGCAGTACTGTTGAGAGTCCAGGGCATGTGGAAAACCCCTCAAACTGCCCTGGGAGGGCCTAGAGCTTGGCTGGGACCCCAGGAAAGCATTGCCTTTGACCTTATTCCCGGGGAAGAACTTCTAACACTCAGAGATGAATTGAAAATAACAAAGATTTGAAATAAATAGCAGTTTAGTTTGTCACAGGGTGAAAATTTTTAGTTTTGGGTTTTTAGTATGGAAGTAGATCAGAGCAAGATGGAGAATTTTGGGTGTTGTCTCATGTTCTTCTTCATCTACTCCATCTCCTGCTGTGACGGTGGCACAGAGACTTTGGCAGGATGGATTTGATGCAGAAATCGTGTGTCTAGAATAGGTAGTAGTTATTGGCACAAAACTGTAAATATAGCACGTTTTTAGAGTTAATTGGATTAGAAATCTTTAAAAAGACCTTGGACTCTCTGTCCATGTTCTGTAGCTGCTTTTCTTCAGTGCACTGAGACTGCTGTAAGGCCTTGAGATAAGAAATAGAATAAACATCTTTGAAGACTGAGCCACAGGTTCCGCCTCATCTTTTAAACCCTGGTACGAGACTTTAAAAGCAGAAAACCCCTAATTAGGGGGTTGGCAGGGTGAAAATCCCGTCACAGTACTCTGTTATTTTCTCACTGCAGGTCCTGTCTGGCTGTGGTGTCTACGATGGCACAGAAATCCACGAGGCATCAGCGTAAGTTGCTTTTTAGGACTGTGGGCTCCAAAAAAGCCTCCATTACATTGCAGCAGTTTCTTTAATTTAGTTTTGCTGTCTCTGGCTGTGAGAATTGCCCCGAGAGATGAATGATGAAGCTTTCTCACAGTTTTCTCACAGCCTAGTTGTGAGCTCAGGCTGCATTCTTGTAGAACTCAGTGATTGTCCGAAGATGCAGCACCACGCATGTGGTGCCAGAACAGTGAGTCTGAGAGAGACTCTCTCCAGAAATAGAAATTCACAGTTCCAGATTCAGTCTCAGGAGAGTTAAATACAGACTTAATTTCAGAACCATTTGAGTTTCCATTCGTGGGGCTAAATCTAACAGCAGAATTGTTAATGCTTAAGTGGAATTAACTCTCACTGTGAATTAATAAGAGATTGTCACCTAGACCTAGATTAAATGTTAATGGCTGTGTTAATTGTGGGATTCTTCCATAACACCTGGGGGCTTGTAGAAAGGAAGCTTTTGTTGTTCCTGGTTGCCTGCTTTGGTAGGATGCGTGTTTTTCCTCGTCTTTCAAAGTCAGTTGGCGGAATATTTGTAGCAGATTTAGGGGTCAGCTAAAGCCTCGCCCTTAAAGTTTTCTGTATTCCATGTTTGTAGTGTACTGGTACACCTGAGCCGAGGGGGAGCTGAGGTTCAGATGTACGCTCCAGATGTCCCTCAGATGCACGTCATTGACCACAGTAAAGGGCAACCAGCTGAAGCTGAGTCAAGGTAAGTCTGGGATGTGTTAGGGCATTCTTCAGATGTAGCAGCCTGTAGTGGCTCCTATAGCACGTGGCTGATGCCTTTAGTAGCTTTATGCCAGCTGTGGTGGTTTTCTTGGAGAGGAGAACCTACATGAGTTTTCTGGACTTGATTATATACAGTCCATCAGTGCCTGTGGCTCCCAGCAGTAGCATTTCAGAACCATCAACAGCTTCACTTACTAAATACCAGTGTTCTGGCTTCCTCCCTTCCTCACCTTCCTCTTCCTCTGCAAAACTTTATTGACACCGTTCTGTGTGCAAGTGCTTAATTAATCACATTGTTTTGTTTCTGGTTCTCCAAGGAATGTTTTAGTGGAATCTGCAAGAATTGCCCGTGGTAAAATCTCAAGCCTGGCTAAGCTCACTACAGCAGACCACGATGCTGTGATATTCCCCGGTGGATTCGGAGCTGCCAAAAACTTGTGAGTGCCAACTAAGCGTCAGATTCCTCAACTAAATATTCATAATTAACCGTGCATAATCAGCCTGGCAGAGAGAAGGCTTTGGGGTGATCCAGTTGCAGCCTTTTCAGTACCTGAAGGAAATGTGCAGAAAAGATGGAAAGAGACTTTTTACAAGTCTCTCTGGTGTGATGGTACAAGGGGGAATGGCTTCAAACTGAAAGATAGTAGGTTTAGGTGAGATATTCAGAAGCAGCTGCTTGCTGTAAGGATGGTGAGGAACTGGAACAGGTTGTCCAGAGAAGCTGTGGTTGCCCTGTGCCTGGCAATGTTCAAAGCCAGCTTGGATGGAGCTTGGAGCAACCTGGTCTAGAGGGAGTTGTCCCTGCTTATGGCAGAGGGGTAGGAATGAGATGATCTTCAAGGTCCCTTCCTGCACAAACCATTCTGTCATTCTATGAACCAAGATTCACACAATAAAATCCATAAATGGCCTTGTTTACTACATATGTAACTCCTAATTAAATAACTCATTTCAAAGTCTTGTCATTGTCTTGTTTCAAATTCTCCAAAGAATGTTGACGAGAATTCAAGAGTTTAGATAATGCGTAAGAAGTCCTTTTTCCTCCCCCTATTGGTGTTTCTTTTTGGGTCTGAGGGAAGTGATGGTACAACTTAAATGGTTTCAGGTGCTTGTAGTGTTATTACTCTGTTTCTTCCTTTCTGCCTACCAAAAAATCCCCTGTTGCGTTATAATCATAAAACAACAGCTGGCTCAAAAAAAAAAAAAGGAACAAAAAGTATTAGCCATGTGGAATACTGATTATCTTGCTATTGAAATGCCTTTTTGTTGGCTTTGAGAAACGTGAATGTTACTTCCCGTTTCTTCTTACGCATTTTTCTTCTTTGAAAAGATTGCTGTTCAGCTTCTCAGTATTCCTAGAAAGCTGATTTGGTAATTCTCATTTTAGGATGTTTTCATTAAGTAAGAGACTTTCTGGCAGACTAAAGCCTTGGAAGAGAGACATTTTGGCTAAGACATTGATGGTAATCTACAGAGTGTTTTTAACCAATTTTTTAGTATCTGTTAAGTTTAGGATGATCCTTTGGAGCCAGTTTCACAGCAGATAGGCAAATACCTTTGTTTTCAGGTTTATACTGAGCTTTGTATAAGTTTCTTGTTGTGACAGATCTACCTTTGCTGTTGATGGGAAGGATTGCAAGGTGAACAGAGAAGTTGAGCGAGTCCTGAAAGACTTCCACAAAGCAGGCAAACCTATTGGGTATGTATGTGAGTTGGATGGCATTTGTTTGAAAGTGTGAGCATGGAAACAACCTGTGTTTTGTTGAAATGTGCAGCTGTCGTTGTTGGAACTGGAAAAAGTATCTTCTGTTCCATGTCATTTGTGGCCTATTTTTAAAATGCGTTTTTCAAGACTTGTGAAGATTTGTGTACGTGTGTGTTTGTCAAAGGAGAAGCTGAGGAAATGCTGAGAGGAAGTGGCCTTGTGACGCAGCTCACATTTTCAAGGCTGTGTCCATTTGAATCTTGTCAGTTGTGAGCAAGTTCTGGAATAGGGCTGTTGTAGAATTGCTCTTACAGTTTCTTCTGTTTCAGCCTGTGCTGCATTTCCCCAGTGCTGGCTGCAAAGGTGCTCTCTGGTGCTGAGGTAACCGTGGGCCACGAAGAAGAGGAAGGGGGCAAGTGGCCTTATGCTGGGACTGCAGGAGCCATCAAAGAGCTGGGAGCAAAGCACTGTGTGAAAGAAGTAACCATATCCTTTCCTGGTAGTTGCCATGGTGGGAGACAGTTTAGAAATGTGTCCTTCAAGGAACGTACACATGTAGGGTCTGTGCTTTTCCACACAGATTTTCATGGGAATGTGCAGTGGGTGGCAGAGAGCAGTGGTGCAGTGCAGGATGAGAAACTCTTCTGTACACAGCTGTGTAACTACTGCTTGTGTGTAACTGCTACACACTGGGAGATAAAGTTCCCAGTCAACTCCCTTGGACACCCAGTAATAAATACACTAAGTGCTGAATGAATTTGACGTAAAACTTGTGTGAGTTACAGCTGGTCAGTTCTCTTTGAGATTTTTGTTCTTTTCCTGAAGTCTAATGCTGCTGACTATACTCAGAGACATTTTACTACCATCAGTGAATTTTGTAGGTTTTCTTGTGTTTCTGGGTGTTTCCACAGGTTTCTCATATGCAGCATTTGTATTTCTGGCAAAAATACCTTGTCATAGGTTGCAGTTGTCTTTACACCTGGATGGTATAACATATTTGGAGGAAATTTTTATAGGATAGTGGAGCTATCCTATAAAAAATCCTATATTCTGTGAGGTTTTGTCAGTGCTGGTTCATTTTGTAGGCAGCAAGTTTTGTGTTTTCCTTAACTCCTTTTTACGAAGCTCATGTGGATACAAAAAACAAGGTGGTGACCACGCCAGCATTTATGTGTGAAACAGCCTTACACCATATCTTTGATGGCATTGGGGCAATGGTAAAGAATGTGCTGAAATTAACTGGCAAATAAAATCAGAAATGTTTAAGTTTAGGGTGTAGTATCAAACATATCATGGACCAATGGAGACATTTGCAGTTGCTTGTCCTGTTCACACTCTAGCAAATGCTGATAGGAAGCTGGTTGATTGCCAGCTGCAGGATTTTCCATGCCTTTTTGAAAGAGGGGCATTGCAGCAGAGGACAAGGAGCCTGGCCTGAGACACTGAGCATTTTCCTGAGCTTTTCCATCTGGAGAGAGCGGACCGGATGTGTTCTGAAACAAAGTGTTCCCAATTCACCAATGTCAAACCAGTTCTAAGGGGGAAAAAGACTCAAAGCCCTTTCAGAAGCTGAGGGCAGATTTGTTGTAGGGATTTGGCACGTGGCAATAGATCTAGTGGATGAAGAATGGGAGTAGAGAGGAATGAATACATTGCTCAAGGTGTCTGAGTTCAGGCCTATGTCTGGTAGTTAACAGCCAGGGTCATTTGTTGAGGGAAAAGACATCTTCCAGATCTTAGTTTAACTTGGTATTAATGAAAAGATTTTGTTTCCATTTCAAAGAATCCCGCTTTCACAAAGTCATTCTGAACACCGATCAGCAGCAGGACACAACTGCCACAACCGTAGCACTTTGAGAAACTCATCCATTGGCCCATTATAGTTTTAAAAGGTCTTGAATTGAAGGAGGAAATAATTTCCGCTGATGTGACGCACAACTCCTAAGGACAGCAGCCCTCTTTAAGGAGCTGTATGACAAGTAGTGAATGGAAAAAACAATCTGAAATTATCCTAACTTCCCTTGCTTTAGGGTAATAAAGCTTTCTCCAAAGAAGTATTATTGAATGTCTGTAATAAGGATGTATAAATAAATAAATTTTTGCCTTTATCTTCTTGTCCTTTCTCTTTTGTTTGGGAGCTGCCTTTGATAACTTACACTGGTTGGTACATTTTAGCTGTTTTTCTGCTTTTCAGTTTTGTACATTTTTTCCATATAGAATCCAGCAGAATCTTCATCTCTTCCAAGTTTTTTGTCACCTTTCTCGTGACCAGGACACACCATTTCTCAACTTCAAACAAACAAACGAGATTACACCCCTTACCTTGGATTAAAGTTTCTCTTCCATGACTGACTTGCTGAAGTGAACCTGTATTTTCAGGGGAGAATTGTGTGCTTCATAAATGAATCTACCAGCCTTAGACTGAGTTGGTGTTGGCAAATGCCATTTGTGGCTGAACACTCGCCAGGGCTGGAGGGTGACATTTTTTATTGGGGTGAGCAAAGAGAAGCTTGAGTGTGAGTATTGGGCCTGCTCAGCTTGCTCAGTCAGGGTTCAGGGAATAAGCAGTTTTGCTTCTGGAGCCTCCTAATGATTAATTTTTTTGTCACTAAAAGAAAAAAAATCACAGTTGGATTTAGAAGCTTTGAATTTGTACATCAGTGCTGGCACTGTTTTCTTGGGGATTTCAGATATTCCCTGCACAGGTCACCAACCCTAGTGAGGTTACAAAGGAATCAGACACAGACACCAAGTCATTGTGGAGGTAGACATGGTTCATAAAGTGAATTTTCGACATTCTCTGAAGCCTTTTTTGCTTAAGCATCCAATTCTTCATGAAATTTTCAGCATCAAGAAACAGAATTTAAAACACTGCTGCTATATAATTCAGTGCAAAAACACCTCTTCATGACATTTGCTTGTACAATGTCGATATTTTTAGGATCAATTTTAGGAGCAGAGGATGGGAGGTCATTGTTCATATAAAATGTAATAACATTTTAAAGTGCATGTGTTTCCCACATCTGCAGGAGGTTTAAAAGAACTTTAGTGATAGAATATCATTCAACAGGAATGATACTGAAATGCCCAGGGTGGAAGAACAGCTGTTGTGCCTGTGTTAACAGCGCCTTCCTCTGCTGCAAGAACTTGACGCAGTTTGTCACACACACACACAAATACACACTTATACTTTGATTAGAAGGTATAAACTAAGAACTAACTTTATTTAAAAGTCTGATTTTATTATATAGTATTTCTACAAAGGTTAAGGATTGGGGGAGAAGGTTGGCACCTCTCCCCGTCTTACTGGTTAAGAACTGTCCATTAGCTGTCTATATTTCTAAGAACAGGAATGAAAACTTTCTAGGAAACTACAATAGCATTGGCTGTGTTTACAGACCAGAGCGTGAGAAAGAACCGAAAACATGAAATTGTGAAACAGAAGGTTGAAAAAAATCAGGGTGACAAGAACTCAACCCCAGTTAAATCTTCCCATGCACTCCCTCACCATAGCAGGGCTGAGGGCTGGAATTTAAGGTTTCTCATATCTACAGTTCCTAGTAAGGGAAGCTGTGGTGGCACCAAGCTTTCTTAGATGTTGAATCTTCAGATTCAGGCGCCCTGAGAAAAAAGATGATCTTTCGAAGAAATTGGTGTTACCATCAGTGAGCAGCTGTGGGAAGCTGGTGGTTGGATCACCCAGATGGTGCCTCTTTACAGTCCTCAACTCTTTTTACCCTTTTTTAAATTTCTCTGAATTTAGAGAGAATGGGGTTTTTTTTAAGAGAGAAAGCACCAGACTTGCCTTTATTTTTTTAAAATTCTCTCTAATTTCCCAGTGATATGTTGACTAGAAACCTCTGATACACACAGTTTTCAAGGATTTGGTGGTGTGGGGTTTTTTTTTGGTTGTGTTTGTTAAGTTTTTTTTTTTGTTTCAGTTTTCGTTTTTTGTTATCAGAAGAAAGTTATTTAACTTTGGTGGAGGATGTAGGATTGTCATCTTGGCTTTCAGCCAGTGTAAATTTGGAGGGAAATTCCACATGCATTTAGAGATTATTATTACAGATTTGTCTGCAAAGCTGGGATTTTCCTTTCCTTCCATAGGGCGGATTGGAGCTGGTGAGGGGTTTGCTACTTTCTGCCAAGTGGTCAGGAGTTTATGATTAATATGTTTTGCTAAATGCTACCAGAAAGAAGAAGTGAAAGAATCTTCTTGAAGCCTCCACCAGGAGTCATGCAACACCTGGCTTACGGATTCCTGACATTTCTTGTCTTTGGGAAAGCATTTAAGAGCTTTGTGCTGCTGAAAGGGAGTTGTAATAAATGTGTTCCTGCTCGAGTTGCTTTTCTAGTGCTTGGAGGATTAACTTGCAGGGGTGGGAGGAGCTGCTGCCTCCCAGCTGTGATTCTGCCTGTCCCCTTTTGCCCCCTTGATGGTTACACACAAACCTTTTATGAAAGGTCTCTCTGCAGGTTGTCGCAGCGCTCGCAAATTTGGCAGCAGTGCTTTTCTCTTCTAAAAGCAGAAATGGGAGTCGGGGTTTGAGAAGCCCGTTTTGTTTTTCACCCTTTGGTTTGTGGCTACAAGAGACACTTTTTCTGAGGGAATAAAAAGCCAGCAGAGGGCACTTGGTGAACAACGTTCTGTGCAGGGTTCCACTTACCAAGGGACAATATTCCAGCTGTGTGACAGCTCTGTAGGGCAGTTTTTTGGACATTTTGGATCCATAGGGAGAACAAAACAACTATTTCTTTCTCCTAGTTTCACAATAATAAATAGGACACCCAATTCCATTGCAATGAATGCATTTGTCCTGCTGTGTTGTTAAGATTCCTTTCTTCAGCACAGTTATTTATTTCCCTGAAAATATAGTAGCAAATACACATCAGTTAAGTTCTAGCCCTTCCTGTGACATAGATATCTAGGAAAAAATGAAGATAAGTGTAGTATAAAGTCATAAATGTACACAGTGAGGTTTGGGGTTTCTTGATAGGGTTGTTTTTTTTTTTTTTCTTTTGTTCTCTTGTTTGGGTTTTATTTAAACACTAGTAGTGTTATGGCCAATGTGACTGAAAATGAAGGTTTGTTGGGAAGGACTTTTATCAGGCCTAGAATTATCCCTGGAAGGAAACACGATGTTTCTTGAAGTGGCTTTGCAAGCTAGCAGTATTTTATATGTGTGAATATGCACATCCGTATAAATTCGTTCAGAGTGGGAACTTAGATAATCCTCCATCTGCAAATAATTAAGAATTGCCTGTATTCCAGGGATTGAGTCTTTTGTTTGACCCGGTTTTCTTCCTGTGGCTTCAAATGCCTGAGGGGAGGCTTGCTTATTGAATGGGTGAGCCTTAGCCCTCAGAATTAAGGAGCTGACACTTGGTTATTTTCTCCAGGGTGATTCCAGTGGTGGCCAACATCTCTGCAGAAAGAGAGAGAGAGGGGAAGAGAAGGGGCTAAACTGGGACTGTCCCAAAAGCTGAAAGAGAAGTTGCAGTGAAGATTGTGGCACAGATAGCAACGTGATTTCCTGCTGCATATTTTAAAATAATCACCTTCCTTGCTTGTTTCCATTATTTTTCAGTACTCTGAGTGTCAGGCTATGGAATGACTGCCCTCAGGCTTGGCTGAATTAATGGTGAAAATTCCTGTCTATGGAAAGGTGTCCCTTGCCCATGGCAAGGGTTTGGAACTGGATGATCCTTAAGGCCCCTTCCAACCCAAACCACTGTAAGATTTTATGATTCTGCCTCAAATATGTCCACACTAATTTCTTGCTGCTGTTCTCTATGGGCCATTTCCCCCACATCACATGAAACTAAAGGGAGTTGACAGAGGAAAGCATTAATCAGTTAATCTGGCCTTAGAAAAACACGATCAAACCAACTCCTTCTTTTCTCTTACCAGTGTTACTGCCAAATACTGAAAAAAAAAATTAATTCGCTTTTACAGACATTCTTTGGCTATAATAATGTCCAAAGACCTCTTAAAAATTTATTAATTGTAACATATTATCAACCATATGCTCCTGCCATATGGAATATATAGGTGTGGGCCACCAAGGTACTGCAAATGAGAGAAGTGGAGATTACTCCTTAAATGTGTGAATTGTTTTTGTGCTCCTTAGTTTTCAAAGACATCCCTCTTGTTCCCAGTGAAACTCTGGAAGACACTAGAACCAGGTGCTGCTCACATTCTCACAGTGAGGGAACTTTCAAGACAGAAAGTGTCACCTGTGTCACCACCCAGCCAAGGAAGGACAACTCAAGATCTCATGGATTCACTTCTGCTGGTCACTCAAACCTTCACTTGCAGGAAATTGGAATGGTGGTTGTAGATAACCCCTGGGAATGGCGTGAAGTACAGCTCTGGGAAAATATAATATACAGGGATGTTTAAACATCCCAAGTGCTGCTGCAAATCTGAGTCATGGAAAAGGAGAGTTGTAAACAACATTTAGAGGTCACCCAGGCCCTTCTGTAGTCGCACAACTCACACTTCTAAGTGGAGGTGCTCACACAGCATAGAAGTCACAGCAATAATTAAATTTAAAAACAGAGGGATGATACAACAAGGAAATAAATGCTGTTTTCCCAACAACAGCACAGTATGTGCACTCAAGTATAAAAAGTTTATGCCATGTTTATGCCAAGCATTTTAAAAACATTAAAACATCAGAATCTTATTCATATCATGGCTTTATAAACCCATTTTAATGGGCTTGATTTACAGGTGATAATCTATAACACCATTTTTTTCAGTAACTTTTCACAGTGGCCATAAAAACTGAGTTCTCCAGATTTTTGGGTAAAGTTGGTAGAAATTAAATGTATGTAATCTAGCTCATATGTTTATACTGGGCCTATAACTAAAACCTTTTAGTTCCATATGCAATACACTGGATGTGTCTGTGTTCTTGTGCAGTTATTGCAGGGGTTTTGCTTTCAAAATACACTCTGAGAATGAATACCTTAGGCCATTTACATGATTGGACTTGTAATATTTTTCAGTTTATGACCAAGAAATTGTGATGCTGATAGAATAAACGCCCAATACTGTATAAAGCAGTAGCTAGGAAGTTTGTCCTGCGGTTGGCACAAAACAAACCCCAAACAAAGTGAGGAATCTTGACTCAGGTTTTTGATTTGTCAACGATGTCAGCTGGAAAAAATTGCACTGCTTCAGCTTTCTCCCCCTAAACCAGGAATGACTCTTTTCCAGCACTGTGCAGGGATGGTGTTGGGGAGCTCCCCGAATTTAAAAAAATGCTTTGAGCTGCCTACATCAAAAAGGCTTTGCATGGCTTGTCACTGGGAAAATGTTACCATTGAGATTTCTGCATTAGTGTCTTCTGGGTTAAAGCAATTGGGAAGTTTGCCTCCCTTCTGTGCCCTAAGGGGATTCCTGTAAAAGACTCTGGTTTGAGGCTGAAATTGCAACGTTGTTTTGGCAGGTGTTACTGAAATGGATTTCCTTGTGGTTTAGTTTTCTTCTACTTTGTAGGAGGTACTATGAAAAAAAGGCAGCAGAAGTCCCCGCATTATTCCAGCAATAAAGGTTCATCTGGGCCAGGAGCACAAGAAGGACCCTGTGCTACCACTCTGGATTCCTTCGACAAAATTTTAAGACTATTTGCATATTTGATTTTGCAATTTACATAACCTATTTACATCACAGTTTACATTACAACCCTATTTCCGTCGCACCTTCAGTGGGCAGGGGTGCCAGTGGAGCAGGGCAGGTGAAGAGCAGCATCCTCCTCCTTGCAGCTCAGCTCCTGCTACGGCCCTTGCACCCCTCGTGCCCTGGCTCGGTCTCTCTTTCCCATCTCTGGCCAAGAAGCCCAGCGCGGCAATTTTTGGCAGGCAAAAAAGATTGGCGTCAGTAAGTGTAATCATTTGGAAAGTGCCATGAACCTCTTCTCCTCCTCCCCTTCATCTTAATTTGTCTGCTCCAGATCCTCATTCTTAAAATTCTTGCTCTTAAGGAAGGAGGAATTGCTTGGCCTGTGCTCTTGTGCCATAACCTGAGTGTATCTTGTGTAGTGATACGTTTCTGATAGTCCTTTCTTCTCAAAGGGTGAGACAGAAAAAGAATTTAGAAAAAAAAGAAGAGAAAAAGTAATTATAAACTAGGCTCGGGGATACTTTTGTTTTGGTTGGGGGTTTTTTGTTTGTTTTTTTGCTTTTTCAACTTTCTTTTGTGACTCTTGTCAAATGTCTTTCTGTACTCAAAATGTATGGAAACACCTTTTTAATTCCGTGTACAAGTGGAGAAAAATGCTGTTCTTGGTATGTAATTAGTATAGGCTAAATCAGCATTCCCACAGTGCCTGTTGATCTAAGGAATGAAAGGCAGAGCTCTGTGAGTGATGTGGGGAGGGGAAAGGGAGGAACTGGGGGAGAGGTTTTAGATGTTTTATATACGGTGTAACACTGGAAGGAATTTGGGATGAGATATAAACCCAAAATCTGGCCATAGATTAGAAAAGAAAGGCTAAGATAAAAGGTTTAAGGAAAAGGCTGAAGGGAAAGGAGAAGGGAAGGGAAAGGAGGAGAGGATATCGTTAAAGGAGGAAGATAGCCAAATTACACCTGCACCTCCATAAAAAAAATCCATCTGCACAGGCTAAAAGATGTGAGGTCGTCTTTTTGATGTGGCCTTCAATGCTATGATTGAGGAATTTTATAATTCCGGTCTGGATTGTTGCTTCATACAGCACTATGTGGGAATGCAATTAGCACAGCTAGAGCTAATTATTTCAGGATGTGCTGTTTCGACATCCCTTTGCCTTGTGGCACCCTTTGCAAAGAGGAAAGTTTGATCCTAAAATGCACTGGCTCCTGGTTTGTTTTCAAGTGTGACGCAAAACATGGACTTTAGCTTATAAATTAGATGTGGTTTGAAGTCCTTGCTCCTGACAGACTGGTTTTTTTCCATTTTTTTTTTCCTCTAGACAAGGGGCACTGCTGGCAAAGGAATTTGTCTGTAGTCTCTCTCTGCCTGCTGATCCATCAGAGCTATGTCTGGACATGTATGGGGGGCTGTGTCCTCACACACAGCTGCCACCAAAATCTTGAGATTCTTTAACTGAACTGTCACCCCGGGGGGATTTAAAAGATGTGCAGATGTGGCTCTAAGGGACATGGTTTAATGGTGGGTTTGGCAGTGCTGAGTTGAGTGTTGGACTCCATGATCTTTTCCAGCCTCAGCTATTCTGGGATTCTACACTTCCTGAGATATGCTGGGCTGCTTCCATGGGTATCAGATTTTTAGAAGTCATAGAGTTCTTGAGATGAGGGCAGGCAGTCCAGACTTTTAGGGCCAATAAAACTACACAGATGTTACCTCTTAAGCCTTCTGACGGCAGAGGAGCCTCTCTAACTGTAGGAATACAAATACAACCGGAATACAAATGAAGAACTCTTATAGACCAAGCGATTGCTCTCATCAGGGTTTTTGGTTTCATTTCAGGTTTTTATTTGTAACCAAATTGTGTCTTGACAAATACACAAAATCTGAGACAAACATTTGGAGGGTGGGACACAGAAAGACAGTCACAGTATGTACAGTTCGTATAGTCAAATCTTTCTGTGCAGCTGGACCCCAGCTGTTCCACTGAGCTGCTCTGTACGAAGGGCACCCAAATATCAGCTGAGCCTCACTGCAGCACCAGCACAGGCCGTGTGTGGGATTTTGTTTCTCTTCCCCACCATGGGGAAAGGGCCTTTAGTTAAGAAATTCAAAGGTAACTGTCTCCATTACATCCATTTTAAGCTCTGATTTATTCTGTCCCTTCCTTGCAAAAACAATCTTGTCTCTCCATTGAGAGAAAAGGTGCAACTCCTCCAAATCAAGAGGACTTTGTGCGCATCATCCCCTTGAGTCATTTCCCCGGCCCGAGGGCTCAGGAGGGGTGTGTTCAGTCACTGCTGATCACCAGTTCTGTTCTCTGGATGCTTTTTGGTTGTGAAACAGGGTAGTTGCAGTTCTGGCCTGAAAAAAACTTCCGCACTTCCACGACATTGTCTGTATGCAGGATCCTTTTGACCCAAGTTTTGCACAGGACATCTCTGCTACCGGAATTGAACACTTCCAGAAATAAACCCATTTAGTTTGCATAGGTATCGGTTACAATAATTCTGATGGGTTTTTAAATATTTTTTGCCCTCCAAAGGTACCGTTTCTAAAGAAGTAACATCGTCACAGTAACGATTTCTTGTTGCACAGTTCCAGCTTAAGAATCCAGCTTTGCCATATTTCATGACAAAAAAAAAGAAAATACTGAATTTGGCCTTCTGAATTTTTTTTTTGCTTATTTAGCAGTGGATTTTGTAGTAGTACATCACTTCCTTCCACTATGTGGATATTTTATAAACTTCTACCCATTTTCTTGGTCAGCTTCACCTTCTGCTGAAGAAATACTACATTTCTTATGGAAAAAAGGGGTTCTTACTCATAGCCCATGATGCTTAGGAGTGAAAACAGAAGCTGAAGTTCCTCATAGCCAAGTTTCACAAGGTTTCCGTCCTTACATTTCACAAAATGGGTCTGTCTTCCTGCTTCCACTTTTTGTCTGCCACAGGGGGTAGTTACCCCCACTCCTCCTTTCAGTTGTCTTGAAGGACAGCAGATAAGAGGCAAAAGATCTCACCAGGATCAACTACAATCTGATCCTGTCATTTTTGTGAGCCTTTTATCCTGTCATTAAAGCAAACCCACACAATCCAGCTTAAAATGTATATCCTGGCAGCACTAAAACTGGACTCCAGGGAACAAATGCAAAAGCAGACTTGCCACCTCAGAGTTTTGCTGCCCTTGGTTTTGTGGAACATCAGAATGTGGGAGGTAAACACCTAATGCTTGGTCTGTTCTCAGCTCTTGGCACTTCTTCCCTGTGGTTCCGGAGCAGGTGTCACCCTGATCCCACAGACCTGTTCTGCGCAGAAAGGTCTTCTGGTGAGAATTTCCCAAAGACAAGATTGGCTTCCCCTGCTACAAGTGCCAAAACCCCAAGGGGACCAGGAGGAGGCAAGAAAGAGGAAGCATAGCCAGACACGGCACATCCATGGGGCTTCCGGAGGGAATCTGATTCTGCTCTGAAAAAATTAAAAAAGAGAAAGTCAGCATGCAAGTGATGGCTTGACAAAAAATGTATTAGAAGTTTGTATCACACGTTTTACATGAATGCATTGAGGGAGGATTGTTTTAAAGACAATGGATTTTGGCTCATTTTCAAAATTCTCCTTTTGTGTGTCTGTACAGAGTCCAGACAAAATGGTCTCAAGGTCCTGGGACAAATCGTTTTTTCTTTTTCACAGAAAAGGTGAAGAAACTCAGCAACAATGAGTGCAACTTTCCTGGATGACTCAGAAGCCTTGTTTAAAATCCTGACAGGAAAACAACGACCAGCCAGCTCTTTAGTGGGAGCTGTCCCTGCCCATGGCAGGGGACATGTGGGAATGGGATGATCTTTGAGACGCCTTGCAACCCAAGCCATTCTATGATTTTAGGATGAAAATACATTTTCATTCTTCGTACTGAGGGCCTGAGGCATATGTTTTGTTTAAGAGTCCATAAATAATGGTAATAAATATTAAAAAATCTAGGTCACACACACTTCAGGTGGTAGCAGCCCTGTGTGCCACTCTTGGTATAAAACCCACAACGTGGATACAGGGCACAAATTGCCCTTGGCAGAGGTGGTACCTTCAACCTGTGCTGGATGTAGTACAGAAGTAAAGAGAGGTTTTCAACCCCTGACTTAAAAAGAAGTGAATTATTTCCTGTAAGTGTTCCAAGTCCTTCTCTGTGAAGATCAGGCTGTATATTGGTTTTTATATACCTGAGGGCTGTTCCTATTGCTGTGGTATAAGCTGTCAGTATCTCACTGTAGTTAATTTATCTCTAGCCAGGGTGCTTCCCCCATGTTCCTGGAAGGAGTTTGTGATATTAATGTGTAGAGAGCAAGTAAACATCAGGTAGTCCTCAGTAATGCTTTGAAATAAATGTAGGGTTATGACAACAGGCCTCCTGGCCTTTTGCGTCCTCTTCCAAGCCCAGGCCCTTTCATTTTTCATTCAGAAAAAGTGTTAAACTAGTTTTATTGACCCAGAAGGAGTCTTGCAAGACACTCAGAGTGAAAGTAAAATTCCGCTCTTTAAAGTAGTTGGGGAAAAAACATCCATGCAGCAAACAAACAGATACATAGGCATAGTGAGACAGATGAAAATTGTTATTGTTTTATGTAAAAATAGTATTTGTTGATCTGGTTGACTGTGAAATGTGAGAACTGTTTCTGTTTATAATGCCTTCATTCTCAGCAGGTTATTTGTTTGTTTTCCTGAATCCCTTCTGAAATAATAGCTAATATAAAACAGATTCCCTTTCTCTCTTAAGAAATTGCTAAAAGTAAAAAAAAAAAAAAAAAAAAAAAAGGANAAAAAAAAAAAAAAGAGGGGGAGCTGTGGCTCATGATTTTATTTAAAAGAAGTTGACAACGGGAAATATATTTTTCCTTTTTGCAAAATATTACAATTAGAAAGTTAGGCTTTTGTTCTTTCCTCATCCCCAAGTCCCTCAAAATCCTGCAGTACAAGAACCATCAGGTGTCAGAGGTGTGTGATTCAGTTTGTACTCATATAGCAAAGTGAAACACTTCCCTTTGTCCCAACAATTTGGGGTTTTTTTCTCAATGAAAATGCCTTTTCATTATAAGAAATAGTTTCTTTTCAGGGATAGTTGTCAGGAAGGTTATAGTTGAGTCAAACATGTATACAACTATCTAATTTAATACAACCCACTTACATTTGGTTTTGAGAATATTCCACTGCTTCTGCATTAAGAAGTTTGACCCTCAATAATTTCTGATTTTTTGTGGAAGGTAGCAGCTGGAGATATTCTAATTCTGGTTCTATTTGCTTTTATGAAATAATGGGAGAGCACATAATACCATCTTGAATTTAACTTCATGTTTTTTAAAGACCTTTAGGCCAGCTAGACTACCTATCTCAGGTCTAAAAATGGATATTTTCTGTATTTTTTCAAGTTGTTATTTGCCCATCAGGCACAAGAACTGGTTTTTTTTGTGGTTTTTGTTTTGGTTTGGTTTGTTTTTGTTTTCTTCTGCATGATCATGAGATAAAACACTGGCACATTTCTCTTTCTTAGTTTCTATTTGAGTTTATTGCAGCCTAATCTGTCTGTAATGTCTTAGTGTGGTTGAACTTATCATGTTAAATGCAATATAATAATTTCTATGTAAAGGATCGTATCTTCCAGCCCCACTGAGTAAAATAAAAATTTCAGCTGTTGATTTTATATGACAAAGTGTTATAGGTTTAATGCCAATTTAAGATTTTGTAGAACTAATAAGAATCCTGTGGCCTGAAAGGAGGATTTTTAGGGAAGAACTTACTGACAATGGTATCTAGAAGCTGGACATCCCTTCTGTGTTGAATTCACTCCAGAAGAGTTTACAAATTACCTCAGTGTAGTTACTTCTCAGTAATGAATAAATCTAGATAATAACACCTGCACTATATTGCAATATTGCCTTTGGATGACATCTACCTTAATTTCTCAGAAAAGCTTATGTGGAGTCATTAATAATGTATATTTTTTAAAATATTTATTAGCAAAAGGACCCCTCAGATCTCTTGATCCAGTAGTTTAACTTTAGAATTACCTGAGACGAAGTTGTAGTTAAGTGGGAATCATTCTCTTCTGCCATATCTCAAATAAAAGGATGAGAGGAAATGGCCTTAAATTACGTCAGGGGAAATTCAGATCAGATATTAGAAAAAAAAAAAATCAGTGAAAGAGTGGTTATAGGCATTGAAATGCCCAGGGAGGTGGTGGAATCACTGTCTCTGGAAATGCTCAGGAGGCACCTGGATGTGGTGCCTGGGGACGTGGTCTAGGGTTGATGGTGGTGGTGCTGCGCTGATGGTGGGGCTGGATGATCTTGCAGGTGTCTCACAGCCTTGATGATCCTGTGCTTTATTCATTCCAAGGTAATTTACAAAGGCCTTATCTCCCAGAATCGAGTGGCTTTTGTGTTACTTGTTTTTTGGTGATTTTTATGATGCCCATACTGGTGAGTGTCTTTATGGACTCAAGACTCCTGGCATGTCAGCATTCTTCTCTTTGCAGTCTAGGTTTGTCTTGGGGTGGAGATATTTTTCCCTGTCTGGGAGAGCTGTATTTTGCCAGACTTAGTGAGAGAGAACAAGCACCCCAAGTTTATTGTACTTTTTCTATTAAGCACATTTTGCCAATCTTGCAAATACAAAATAAAGCACAGGAGAATCACACAGACACTTAGCAAGTTAAGGAGTGTTGCCTTACCAGAAGGGGAAGGTGGCTCCTCAATCCTAGGTGGAGCTGGGGAAAAAACCCACAATAATCAAAGTTAATTGTTTGAGCCTAGAACTTTTTCTGTTTTTTTGATAATTGATCTAAGGGTTAATGTTTTTTTTTTTCCTACATTTGTCAAACAAACTGAAATTTTAAGTATAATCACAGAGTTATATCAGACACCTTACTGCTCCCAGAATTTAGATGATGGAAGCATTTTGATTCTACGTTTTCAAAACATCTTTTTTTTTCATTTTGAAAACTGCAAAGTATTTCTCTTTGAAATTTTTTGAACAAATGTTATTTCATTTTACATGTTGAAAGCATTTTTCTCTCGAGAATTATGTGCATTGAAAGAAAGAGAATAAAATGTTTATGTTACTTGAGAACAATTTTTTTTCTATTTTAAGCAGAAGTAAATCTATGTGGTTGAGCATTATGAAAATTTCCATCTGATTTATTCAAGCAAGACACCTTAGAAATGTATGATTTGTTTTGATGTGTATCCCTTATTTTTTTGATTTTGTTTTTCAGTTGGTCAGCTGGTCAAACTCAATGCCTCATCCTTTTGGTGGCTACGCTTGTAGGTAGTTCAAGCAAGTTATCTCAGATGTTTGGCATTATTCAAACATGTGTTATGGTCTCACGCATTTTCCTAAGGAGGGAAAATGATAATTCTTGTTGCATCTGTCCAGCCATGCCACCTGATCCGCATCTTCCAGCTGCAAGGGAAAGGGAAAGTAGCAACTGGCTGTCATTCCTCTGGAAGGGTCTGTGACCTGGACTTTGGATCCAGTTGCCAGAGATTAAACTTCTGCTTCACAGACCCAGATGCAAACAGTGAAATTAGCTCTCCTGTTCCCCTGGGGCAAACTGGATCAAGGGCAGTACAAACCCACAAATAACCAAATTATTAAATTTGGGGACATTTTTCCTTAATGTTTCCTCAAAGGGAGGACGAAGAGGCAGGTGCCTTGCCTTTTGGAGCCCTGAAGTGCTGAAGCTTAACAAAGAGGATTTATCTTTTCTTTCTCACATATTCTTTCAACAAAAGCAAGGAACAGAATGAAACTGAATGAACAATTGCTTTAAAAATTGAAGTAATCCCTGTCAATGGCTGCATATGGCTTATCAACAAGAAATGGTCCTCTGTAGCAAAAAAATCTCACCTGATACATTGAGGTTAATTGTAGATTTCAATGTTTGATGCTTCTCAGTCTGTCTGTAGATGCAGGAATATTCAGCATCATCCTGTAACTGGACATTGGAGATCTTTAAGGAAAGGTTGCCGTGCTTCATCTGGTCTGGAAAAAGACTGGTTCTGCCGCGGAATTTTTTGTCCTGGCCATCCAGTGAATCCTGCCCATTCTGAAAGAAGTGCACCAGCACCTTGGTGCCAATCTGCCAGTAGAGCATTGACGTGGAAAGGTTCAGCTCTCCTGAAGGGGTGGTGCAAGGCAAAACCACAGTTTCTCCAACAAATGCATGGCACACGGTGTCCAGCTGGCCTGGAATAAAACCCAGACAATTCCATCAGCGTGCAGCAGAGATAGGGGCACCAGGTTCCCTGAAATTTGGCTTCACCACATCATTATTGCCACTCTCCCTCCCAAGCCCTCCAGGAGGGCCATGTGGCCTCAGAGCCCAGCCAGCTGTGCAGCAGGACAGATGTTGACGTGTGCAAGTTGTCTCCACTTTGTAAGTGCGGCTTTTGCTTGGGCTGGTTTCTGCTTGTCCACTTAGCTGGTGATTTTTCTTCCAGCTTTTGGTGATCTCAGTCTTTGGGATTAGGGACAAATCATTTTTTCTTTTTCACAGAAAAGGTGAAGAAACTCAGCAACAATGATTGCAACTTTCCTGGATGACTCAGAAGCCTTATTTAAAATCCTGACAGAAAAACAATGACCAGCCAGCTCTTTAGTGGGAGCTGTCCCTGCCCATGGCAGGGGACATGTGGGAATGGGATGATCTTTGAGATGCCTTGCAACCCAAGCCATTCTATGATTTTAGGATGAAAATACATTTTCATTCTTCGTACTGAGGGCCTGAGGCATATGTTTTGTTTAAGAGTCCATAAATAATGGTAATAAATATTAAAAAATCTAGGTCACACACACTTTAGGTGGTAGCAGCATGCGTGTGACTTGACTTTGACTAATAGGTCAGCTCACAAGAGGAAAAGGGGATGCAGGGAAGAGGGGGTGGGCAGATAGATTAAACAAGTTCTGGTTTTGAAGGAAGTCTGGCAGAAAAAAAGAAGTGTGAAAACAGTACTAGACCAGGAGAAAAAATCTGGATTAGTTTTATCTCCCACAACTCCCATTATTTGGGATCATGATTCCCAACTTGTAAACAATGTGCTGGGGGCTCCCATCCCCCTTCAACTGCAAAATCTTGCAGAGGGTCTGACAGAGAAGAGCTTTTTTCTGCGTGTCTGGCTTGGTGCACTCTTACTAATCCCTGTCTAGTGGTCTCTCATAGGCTTTGGTGTTCATCTCCAGCAGTCAGAAAGAAGAGTCTGTCATTCCCACTTTAGATAAATGGTTCTCCAAGACTCTGGGGAGATTTGGTGGGTGTCCCTCACATCAGGCAGAGATGTTACCAACCTTCCCAACCAACTGTAGCACATGCAAGAGCCAGGATGAAGGTATCCTGCAGGTGGGAAAACAAGGGCACAGGCAGGGTGGGCAGCCAGCTGCGCTCCACTTACACACACTGTTCATAAATAAGTTTGATGCCAATTTCTATAAACCCTTCCAAGTTAGCTGAAAGCATACTAAAATGTGCAAAAAAATGGATGAGTTTGCCACTATAAAATTCCTATCAGACTGTAGTGCTACATTTTCTGAGGGAAAACTGGGTTGTGGAAGAAGGTTTTTATGTATTTATTAAGCATGAACAACTAGGTATTTCCAACACAGAATGTGCACTCTGACCAAACCCGTTGCATAAAATAATATTATAAATTAAAATGCAGACCAATAATTTGGAAGAAAAAGTTATTCCCAGCACAGAGCAGAACAAAAGCAGTGTGAGTCTGTGACTGCACCAAAAAGAAAAGCTAAAATTCATCGTGAAACGACTCAATCTGCTTCCACGGCCAAAGTTCTGGGAAGCATAAGGGGCAAATAATCAAACTCAATATTGACATAAATATTCTTGGTTGCAGTGGGGTCATTCCTGTGTTCCTGGCTTGCATCAGCTCTCCATATATGTCAGGCTAAAGACTAAAGAGAGCCCCAGTTTCCCCTTGAAGTCAGTGACAGCAGCCGTGGCTCAGCTGGT
This sequence comes from Donacobius atricapilla, assembly GCA_013397315.1. Lineage (NCBI taxonomy): Eukaryota > Metazoa > Chordata > Aves > Passeriformes > Mimidae > Donacobius > Donacobius atricapilla. The sequence continues at coordinate 628,367 of WBMY01010620.1, read as the reverse complement.
CACATGCTCAGGCCTCTGTTTCCATATCAATCAGCCTTCTTTGATGTCACACTGTGTTTATGTTTATCCAGATGTGAAAGCAGAAAGAAAAACATGATCCAGGCAGCTGACTCTCAGAGCCAAGTAAATGTCTGGTTATAACTCAATCACCACACATCAGCTTTTATTTGGTTTTTCAGAGTTTTCAGCTGAAAATCCCAATCCAGTTTGCGCAACAACGTCAACTTTTAGCTGAAAAACCACATATACCAAGAGTTTTTTCTGGTTAGTGGTGGAAGGAGACTCCCTTGTGTGGAGAGCTGAGCCATTCAATCATTATACTTTGCCCATGACAAAAATTTCTTCACAGGGTGATTAGACTTGGGAACAGGCTGCCCAGGGAGGTGGAATCACCACCCCTGGAGGTGTTTAAGGAAAGAATGGACGTAGCACTCAGTGCCATGATCTGGTTGACAAGGTGGTGTTTGGTCATAGGTTGGGCTTGATGATCTCAGGTGTCTTTTCTAACCTACTTGATTCTGTGATTCTGTAATTTTCAGAATGTATCAGTTGCTGACCAGGTTTTGCTTCTCAAAGGGCACTTGAATTATAACAAAGCTCAGCCTCCACTGTACTGTGCCCTTACTGCCCCAGCGTGTCTCACCCTACGATCCCCAGGCCCTTCCATCAGTGACACAGCCAGGCAGGGCCATCAGCTCTCCCCAGGACACCTCAAGGCGTCACCTCTGGATGAAGGAGGGCAGGGAGCAGCCTGAGCCCCTTCCCTGGGCTGTTTGGGCCTGGGGAAGGGCTGAGCTCAGCAGTGTCCCTGAGGCAAGGCCATGTGTGGAAGCAGCCTGTGGTTCTGGCTGACCGTGGCCAGGAAACCACAGCGGGAGATGAGTGTGCCTGAGGCTGCTGCAGGGGGTTGTAGGCAGGGGAAGAAAGGAGCCTCCAGAAGATGAGGGAATGAGACTTTTCTGGTGGGAAAAGTCCTGTCTGCTATTCGGAGAGAGAGTGCTTGCGATGCATGGCCTTGCACTTGGATGAAGAACAGACCAAAAGCAGAACTTGTAGCTCTGTTCAGAAAAACGGACAAGAAGGGTTTTCTTGATGAGCAAAAGAGGGAGGAAGGGTGTGGGTCCTATCTCCTGGCTGGACACCTGTACATTTGATGCTGGTTTTGGAAGTGATTTGCTCTTGATTCTTTTTCTGAAGGTGGAGGACACCAGTATTTAGCATATCTGAGGTGGGCCATACCCATTCCCTCTCCTCCATGACACGGTGTGCAAACCTTGCAACACCTGTGAGTACTCTAAAAACACCCACAGGGCTCAGCCCACCCTGCCCTTGCTGCTTCCAGCTGGTAAAACCAGGGCAGAAGGAGGCAACAAAGGAGGCACTGCTGAAGCTGGCTGGGATGAGAGCAGGTGGCTGAAACCTGCTGTAATGGGTTATTTAATCAGCCCACAGCTGCATGAGGTCTTTTGTTGGTGGGGAGAACAGACATCTGGGGGTAAGTCCAGTACGTGTCCATCTTGAGAAGAAGAGTAAAGTTGTGCTGAAAGCTGGTGATGCTAGTAGGCTTCCCACTGAGGCTGCTGCTGCTGCAGCAGGAGATGTGGAAGCAGGGAGTTCCTGGCCAGAAAACGGGAGCAGCCTTGTGGTAGGGGCTGCTGCTGAGGTATATAATGCAGGGTTAATTGTGCTCCTCTTACCTACCAAGTAAGCTTTGCACATGAGGGGGCAGTTCTCCATCTTGGAGGAGATGAATGTTGCCACAGAGCTCTCACTTGCAGTTGTGAGGCTTGAATGGGAAGTGGGGTTAGTTTATTTTGTGGATTTTTTTAAAAAAAATATGTGTTTTAAATATTGCTGAAATATTTAAGCCTGTTAAGATGAAGTTGAATGGGACAATTTAACCAATCTGTAAGATTCCTGTAATGAGAAAACACTCCTGCTTCAGTAATTAGAGTGTGGTGCAGGGAAACTCATAGAAATGGGGCTTTTTTTGTTCCCCCTTTCTTTTCCCAGGTTTTCCATCCTTAACCACCACAGTGTCTGGCAAATGTGAGGCACTTCTGGGCAAACAGAGGAGTCCTGACCACACACAGAGGTCTTTTTACTACTGACTTTAAACACCAGCAAGGAAACTGCACCTTGTATAAAGTTCTCTCAACAACATGTACTAGTTTATCCTTATCATAGGGAAGATGGTATCTAATTCATATAGTGCCAAAAGGTCAACTCTGCTAGAACTAGGAACATGCAAGATGATTGGGGGTTGTAAAGGATGAGATTCCAAGTCATCTTTAATAGAATGAAAATGGTGGGGTACTTCTATGTATGTGTCAGAATATACTTTAGAGGTAAAGGTTTCTGAGTCTGAAACACTTTAAATTTGAAAACTACTTCTTTTGGATACAGAGTTTTATCTGGGGGTTACGACCTTTGCTTGCAAACCTTGGACTGTGATGAAATATATGCAAAACAATGCATTCATTTGTTCTGTTTTGCTCCAAGATTCTGCTTGCAGCTTTTTTGTTCACGTGTAAATGCCTCTGCAAATTCCTAGGTGTGCACTATGGTATATTTACCTCTGGGCAGAGAGACAAGCAGTAAGCAGGCAACCATCCAGGGAGCAGTCTCCCTAATGAGAGGGAGAGAGAGGAAAGAAAGGTCAAATGCTTTGTTAGAATGCTAGAGCAGAGATCAAAAACCTTTTCTCTGGTGTAATTTATGCCATTTTTCCCAGCTCCCTCATCTGTGAAGGTAATTTGGATATGAAGCTGGATGGGTTAGAAACCCTGGCTTGTTTTGCCATCTAGTCTTGGTGTGCGTTTTATCTCCGGCGTGTAGAACTGAGGTTTCTCCATGTCCATGGTGGGAAAAAGCTTCATTTGCCAACACCAGACCTGTACTTCCCTCTTGCCTTCTCATATGGACAATGTTAATTGCATCTATATAGTCATAGTTTCATCTTGAGATAATTTTCTGTTGGTAATTAAATGACATTCCTTCTGCTCCCAAACCTAGCTCCTTGACAGCCCAAGGAAAAGCATAGCTTACCATTTCATTTTTGTGCCTCCCAGCCCTTGGGAATTCCGTCCCTGTCAAGAGCTTCACCAGACACTTCAGCTGCTACTTGTGTCTCTGCAAAAGAGTGAAAGGCTCTTAATTTTTGTTATTGGAAGTGTTCCTTATAAGAGAAAATAAGTTGTTTACTGGTGTTTCAATTGCTGTTTTCTTTCACTTTGTGCATGTAAAACACAGTGTGTTATTATGTGATTTCTATCATTTACACTCTGTGTACGTAGATTCGGTGCATGTTTGCATTCTGCAAATACTCTTGCAACACAAAGAATGTATTTTTGTGTGCAGGACAGATGTGAGTCATAAGCCCTGCACTGACTAGCTCTCAGCCCAGTGAAGGGATTCTTGTTGTGCAGCCAGCTGAGAGTGAAGGAAGTGGAGAAACCTGATGGGTGTTGTATTTATCAGAAGGTGTAGGCACCGTCCTACAAACTGCCAAATTCCACCAAAGCTGCACATCTACCAACAAAATAATAAGCCTGTAAGGAAAATGAAGAGAAAAGAGTGTCTTTGAGGAGGTTTTTAAATTGGGTGCTTTCTCAGGAAAAAAAAATCCAGAATGGAGCAGGAGTGGAGATGGGAACGAATGTGGAGTTTGGGCTTCCTTTTGCTGTCATCATAGGATCTCATGGATTAAGGAGTACAAATATCTGAGTGATTGTTCCTCTCTGTGTGCTCCAGAGATAATGCTGATGGTGGAAGCAGTGGTTTAGCCAAGGTTCTCTTCCCACAGCGGAAGCTCTGTGTGGGGAAGGTGGTGGTGCTGTTCTCCTGCCTGTTGCTCCTGGCACACTGTGGCTTCCTGGGGTGAGCAAGACCAGGATTTCTGTGTTCTTCCCTCTCTCCTCATGGCCAAGCCCTGGTTGTGAATTGTTCAGCAGCCCCTTCCGGATGCTCAGCACAAACCATCTGCCATCCTTGGCTTCTTTGACATTAGCAGTGTGTCCTGCCTGTCTCTGCTGGACTCCTGTGGTTGCCTTCCTCCCCACTGGAGGAGGTTAATGTTTCAGGCAAGGGTATACATTTAGGGAAGCTTATTCTATATTTGTTTCCTTTCTGCCTATCTGTTGTCAATGAAACTGAGGCACTGATGGTCACTCCTATCAGAATCATTTAGGTTGGAAAAGACCTCTGAGATTGTCTAACCTTTGTCTGATCACCACTTTGTCAGTCAGACCAGAGCACCCTGTCCAGCTGTTTTTTGAACACCTCCAGGGGTGCTCCACCATCCTGTGCAGCCCATTCTAATGCTTAACAACCCTTCCTGTGAAGAAATTCTTCCTGATGTCCAGCCTGAACCTCCCTGGGAGCAAACTCCCCAGCTGCAGTTTGAGGAGTTGCGGTTGCCTGTGACAGGAGGAGAGTTTATCCTCCCTCTCAGCTTTGTGCAGATGTTCCACCCCACATAAGGCTGCAAAAATACCAGGAGCAAAGTTGTTCTGCTGGACCAGGGTTCCACACCAGCCTCTCCTGGCAGGCAGCAGCAAGGTCTCTGTCCGTGCTGAGGATGTCTGACCTAGCAGCTCTGTGGTACTGTGGCCGTGTCCACTCTCTCTGTACACGCAGGTGGCCCTTATGATAATCTTCTTAGTCAGAAACAGCTAAAATTTTTGGCAGGTGTGGCCAAAATAGGCCTTTTTAAAGGTGCAGTGGCAACAGACAGGAATGGCCCACAGGTCAGAGCTCCTGAAAGTTTTATCATTCTTCTGGAGGGTCGGTCATTTTCTGACAGTTTTGATTCTGACTCCAGGAAAACATGAGGGTGGTGGTTGTTCCAGCACTGCTGGTTTGTTTGTGTCCCTGCCTTTGTCTGGCTTACTCCCACGGAGTCCCTGTGGAGTTTCTGGTTCTCACAAATGCCTCTTCGGAAGTTTTGGGCTGGGGAGTGTCTGGGATCAGATGAAAAACCAAATTGCATCTGAATTGCGTGAGAATGTTGGGCTCTCTTGCATCTTCGTGCTGATGTTACTTCCCTACTGAGGTTAATCTTGTCCACAAAAAGAGAGCAATGCAGGTCTTTTTTAAGGAAGCAGAATTGAACCACAGGAATGCTTCAGATGAGTCTAGCTGGAGCACCTGACCCTTAATTTAGCTTCAGTGCTGTTTAGTTGAAAAAAACTAATTTCTTTCTGGTTTGAGCTGACTTAACTTGATGGTCCTAGTACCCTAAAGGAGAGATCTGTTCCTGTCTGTTCAGCTGAGCTGGTGAAAGATGTTTCATGCACCATGTGGATAAGCGCTTAAAACAGTTTCTATTTGATATTTCATTTTTCTTATTTTCCATTTCTGGTTTAAATGAAATGGAAGCTTGGAAACTAAAATTTTTTTTCTTTGTAATTTTTTTTTTCAAATTTAAAATTTGACCCATTTATTGTTCATTTCAATCAGCTGGATGAGCTATTTAGGACTTTTTTTTTTTTCCCCAAGAGGTTAAAATAATTGAGTAAGGCTTTGCAATGAATAATCACTTCCTGAGGAATTCAAATACTAATTAATAACTCCTTAACATGCTAACCTATCTGAATTAACTAAGGCATTGGGTGCAATTAAAATATATTATTAAATTGTAAAATGTATGATTAAATTGTAAAGCATATGATTAAATTGTAAAATTATGATCTTCTTGACAATCTTTGTCATCCAACTTTTGCATCATATGTGCAAGGCCATTTATTGAGCACGCTAGCTCAGCCTGCAATAAAATGAAATTAATCAAGTAGTGAGGTAACCAAATGCTCCCAGTAGAGTAGCAGGGCTTTGTGTCCCAAAGCAAACGGGTTCTAATTGTCCCTTTCCCGTGCAGGAGGGATGGGGTGAGAAAGGCTCTAAATGCTGCTGTCCAGGGCTTAATGCTTTTAAAACTCTCCCTGTGTGGTGAGCACAGAGTGTGACACTGATATCAAGGTTGTGGTGAACCAAGTGGGCAAGACAAACTGAAGGAAGTGATTTGCTTTTTCAGCTCTTCTGCTTCATCTGGCACCATCCAGCACTGGGCACTGAATGAATGGCTACGCAAGGTGGAGCAGACACCAGCTGGAGAAGGCAGCAGCCATTCTGAAAGCGTTAGCCAAAATCACCTAGCAGCTGAATGAAGGCTGCTGCCAGGGTGGAAACTTCTCATTGCGCACCTGGCAAAGCTTGGTAGCTTAGTCACTGGTAATTTTTTTTTTCAAGTATGTTTTTTATTCCCCTCCCTACCTTGCGTGCCTTTGGCTTTTGAAAACAGATCTATGCAAAGTGACTGTTGTTACTGGTTCTTGTAGGAGGGAGGGGGAGGCACCTTTCTCCATGACTCTGTGAAATCCTGAGTGTACCCTGAGCTGAAAAATGCCACCTTGCTAGTCCTTACTCACATCAAGGCAATTTTCTGTCATTCCTTTAAATGCTCTCCTCTCATGTAACCCCAGTAACAGTCCTTTTACCTTTGGGTAAAAGCCATTAGTTAATAGAAAGCTAATGAGTGAGTTTGCAAGTGGAAATTACAGTCTGGTTTCTTAGAGAAAGTTTTATGATGCAACAACCTGTACCGAAACTGGGTGATTACTTCTGGTCTTATCTGAAAGCAACCTATAAAAAATATGAGGCATCATTTACAGGCCTGTCCTATAATTAGTTCAAGGAGAGAGATTTAAGACATCTTGGAGAGGGATATGTGGTGTTATGTAGTAAAAAACAACAGTGGCTTCTTCTTCAAGGGCTCTAGGTTTTGAAATTACCTTAATTTGAAAGCAGTCTTCTGGAAGTTTGTAAGTGGTGGCAGTGAGTGTCCCTGTAGCCACCCCTGTGGCTCAAGGCAGTGGGAAGGAGGGTCCTCTGCCTCCCTGGGGGACTGCCTGGGGCTCCAGGCTGCAAAATGTGCCACGGTGACAGCTGAGCCTGGGATTGGGATCCTTTTCTTCAGGTGCCCTGCTGTGGGTGGCTGGCCTGGTTTTCACATTTGTTTGTTTTAGCAAACTTTATACGGTTGCAATTCTCTGAATTTGCCCTTCTCTACTGTGCACTGGGGTTCTGTGTACTCTGTCCAGGCTCCCTCCCTGTGCTCCAGTCTCACCAGCCCAGCTGTGGAGGTGGTGGGTGGGGTGCTCCCTTTGGGCTTTCCTGTGTTTCCCCATGCTGCTGGAATTTCCCATTGCCTGTTTAAGGCTTGTTGTGGGCCACAGACAGGCTCTGGGGACTGAAAGATTATCCAAGGCATTCCTGATCAGAAAAGATTTCCTGCCTGGGGATAAGGAATGAATGAGTGATGGTGCATGGTTTGCTCCTGGTGGAAATCTGTAGAATCAAAGAATCGTTAAAGTTGGAAAAGATCTTTAAGATCATCAAGTCCAGCTGCCAACCCAGCACCTTCCCTGTGTTCATCACTAAAAACCATGTCCTCAAGTGCCACCCCTACATATTTTCTGAACACTTCCACAGATAGTGACTCCATCATTTCCCTAGGCAGCCTGCTCTGGAGCTTTACAACCCTTGAATTTTTTCCTCATATCTAATCTAAACCTTCCCTGGTGCAACTTGAGGCCACTTCTGGTCCTGTCACTTGTTGTCTGTGAGAAGAGCCTGACCCCCACCTGGTTACAGCCTCAATCCAATAATTGTAGAGAGTGGTAAGGTTTTCCCTCAGCCTTCTTTTCTTCAGGCTGAACACCCCCAGCTCCCTCAGCTGCTCCTCGCCAGACTTGTGCTCCAGACCCTTTCCCACCTGTGTTGCCCCTTGTTTGCTCCACTGCACCATGTACAGGTACTGCAGCAGGAACTTAGAGCCTCACTGGCTTTTAAACAAATAGCTTTGGTAAGGAGGAATTTATCTCTGTGTAAGGAAATAAAACGTGTAGGGGAAACAGGAGTTCTGGTTTATAATGGATCAGTTTCCAGAATTCAAATGTAGACATCTTCCCAAGGGTTTGAAGGAAAATAGCAAGACTCTAGAGGCGTCTGGCCAAAAACGGACTGTGTATGACCTCGCACACTTAGCAGACTGGAAGCCTCAGGAAACTAGGCTGTGTTTTTGATTCCAGAACAGCTATTCGAAATAGCCTCTCAGACTAAACTGAAGTAGTCTGTGGCTTTGTAAAATGGGAAGGTCTTGGTGGCTCAGGGGGCTGATGCTAAAAGTGGCACGTTTCATTTCAAGTTTCAGGGGGAAGGAAGCACCGTCTCGGTATGTAAGTGAACAGAATTCAACCCTGAGCAAATGATGCTACAGTCTTGTGGGTATTTGGTGGTTTCATGTTAAGTCTGGTCTGATTGAATTCTCAAGTGGTCAAGATCCATGGCACTGTATTTCCAGCTGTTATTTCTGTAAAATTTTGTGTCTGCTATCTGCTTGATTCCCTTGTGTGAAGGCAAATCTGAGAAGGAGAAGGATTTTTGTACTCAGGTTCCAGGGTGACGTTGTGTCACTGCTGCCTGTGAGGTCAGCATTAGGCACTTTGGCATGACATCTGTCTGTAATTTTCAGTAGTGGGCCCGCATCCCATTCTCTTAAAACCTGCTTTATTCTCTGTGTGAGATGAGTGCCACGCTGAGCATTTAGCTTTTCAAGAGAATGTTGCTGGTATGGCAGGGCAATGCCTTTTATTTGCTTTCTTCTTGTTGGAAAACTCTTGGCATAGGGAGGAATTTCATCCATCTAAATCCCTAGCAAGGGTTCCCAGCCCCACCTATCCCTGTCTTGCATGCCCTAAGCCCTCCTGGGATTGAGTTCTGCAGACCTGATGCTCTGTGGCATCTCGGGAAGCACAGCCCAAGCAGCAGGAGGCATATCCCCCCCTTTGCCTAACCTCGTGCTCGCGGGTGAGACTTTTTCCTTGTGACTAGTGGTGTGTGGTGGTCTCATGCCCTTTGGTGAAACTTCTGGAATGAGACCAAAAAGCTATTGTTCCTTTTTGTAAAGTCCTTCTGACTGCTCCCACAAAAGTTCTTCTTTTTCTCAATTCCTTTTTGCTTTTCTGAGAGTTTCTACTGCTCTTTATCTTCCAGTCCCAACAATTTTTCTTTCCTCTTTTGGTGAATAAATTACTCTTCTCAAGAATAAAGATCTCTTCTTTCAAGAGACTAAAATTATGTGAAAAGGTGTGTGAGGCTTTACCTTCTAGGAAACTGTAGCCTTAAAGAAGTAGCTCCCAAGTGACAATGCAGAAAGAGACAAGAATTCATTCAGCTGAACAGATGTTATGTATTTTTTCCTTATTTTGGAGGCAGTTCCTGCCTGAACACTTGCTTCTAGTTCTCCCTGTATAATGGTTTATTTTACTGTTGTTTAACTTACAGAGGTATTGTAGGCTAGATTGTTAACACAGGAATAAGGATTTAATTTTTTTTCTTCTTCCCTGGGGTCTTTTTCTCCTTGGGCGTCTGCTCAAACTAACCCTTAAATCAGTAGTATTCCCTGACTCTGGAGTACTCAACAACCAAGCAGCTAAGATGATCCTTAGATTAAATTATGTCAAGAGTCCTTGAGGCATTATTAATTTAACTGATATTAGTGAAAATGTTAGAATGAATACAACACTGACCAATGCTAATACTTCTAAAGTGGATGATCTGGAGAGAAAAAAAAAAACCCTTATGAGACAAGAGAAGTGTTTTAAAGGTTTTATTCTAATTCTTCTTATTTTTTTTTCTCTCTTGTGGCTTTGTTAATAAACCTGTCTTTATACCCTCTTAAATTTTAAACCTGCTTTACTTTTCCCTAATCCTATCTCACAGCAAAAGAAAAGTAAATAATTCTAGTAAATACTCAAACCACTACACGTAATTCAAGAAACAAAAATAAACAAATATAAAACCACTACACAAATTAGTGTTTCCACCCGGCTTCAACCTGAAACTGCCACAAGATGTAAAAATGAGACCTGGTTTTGAGGAGTAAGGATCCAGTTTGGGTTGCTAGCAGCACTTGGGACTGGAGAGCTCAGCTTCTCTACAAGTGTGCCATAATCTCTGAAATGATTACTTAGGCTTCTTACTGACCAGGATGTGTGTGAGGTTCTTGCTAGATACAAACTGTGGAGAAACTTACTGGAGTAGGAGACAAGATGGGTGAAGTAAAAATACCTCACTACCCTTCCTCTGGCCCTCTGCACGTGAATTATATATCAATTATGTCAAGTGGTAGGAATTCCTGAATACAGCTCCTCACAAGACAGATACAGGCAAGAAGGACCAAAATGGATTGAAATATGTGGGAACTTCTTGCATAGTTTGGGTGTGGTTGGCAGGTATTTCTCCTTGCTTTGTCTCATGCCTTTCCCTCCCACTGTAGTTATTACTTGCCTTAAAGGGCTTTGTGCCACCTGGATTAGAGATTCCCTGTGTGAAATAATTGTCTTGTTAAAGATGAGGATGGAAGCCTAATTCTGTTGGTAGTCTGTTACTTGCAGAAACCTCCCTATGCCAAAATGTCTCCACCTGGTTTAAATTTCTGCAAACATTTTGCAGTTCCATCATTTAATGGGCTGAGCTCCTCTGCTTGCATTTGAAATATCATGATTATTTGAGCTGTTCCTCAAGGAAGGTCAAGGTAAAGGAGTCCCTGGTACATGCAAGCTACAGATGTACAAGGAAGGTTTAGGCTTCCTGGAAAAGTAGGCTGAAGAGGGTATTGCTGCCTGAAATGATGGAAAGGGCAGAGCAGACCTTGTGCCTGCCAGAGAGGTGACACAGGATGCTCCCTCTTGCCAAGGAGGGATGAGCATCACAGGAGCAGCAGCTGCCTCTTGCTTCCCAAGCCCAGGCAGGCTCCAGCCCTCTGGTTCAGCCAGGCTCTGTGATTTAAGTGGGAGTATGTTTTGGCTGTGTTTCCATTGGAGCCTGGAAATGCTGAAAGAAGGCATGTTGGCTGACCTAAGCTCTCTGCCCGACATCTGGGATGTCTGAACAGCCTCAATTTCTTCCACTGCTTGCAGCTGCTAAGTGTCTAAAAGCTCATAAATGTGATTCCTTTTCTTTGCTCTTCATCCTGACTGTCCAGTGTCTTGACAGAGGGCAGCTGAAGCGCCATAAAACTTAGAGAGGATGTAACTTGACAATAATTGAGTTACTGAACACTAAGTAAGAACCCAAGGCCAGGATGGATGGGGCTCTGAGCAACCCACTCTAGTGGAAGATGTTCCTGCCCGTGGAGAGGGATTGGAATGAGATGATCTTCAAGATCTATTAAAACCCAGACCATCCTGTGAACAGTATTGAGCTGTTAAGATTGTAAAGCTCCAAAATGGTCCATTTTTAAAGTGTGGCTTTTTTCTTGTCCAGTCTGCAGTTACTTTTCACACTGAGCCAGGATTATAAAACCCCCTTGATAAATGTTATCAGCCCAAGGAAGGAAAGAGGAAAACTCCCTCCCTTGGAAGTTTTGAATTCAGGTAGCTGATATAGCCTAATCACAAGGGAGAGAGAGAAAGGGAAATTCTGGGGGAATTTCTTAGGAAGCAGAAGGGAAACTATTTCAGGCTCAAGAAAACGCTTTGAGCAGCTGACAAAATAGTCAATAAAATGCCTTTATTACTTTTGTTTGATGCTTATCCAGGAGGAAGTGTAACACACTAATGCCAGAGAACTTCTAATCTCCAAAATGACTTTCCAGCCCAATACTGTGAGGGCAGAGAAAATCCTGACCTGCAGATGTTCATTTTTGCTAACATCAAGCTCCAGGGTTGCCATTTTCTTTTCCTTACTGTGATTCCTCTCGTTCCTTAGCTATTTTTATTTGCCTAATGACTCAAAAAGGGCTTCTTTCTACAAGATGTGGTTGTTAGTGATATATATATATAACAATCCCACCAAGGCTCAACAGTCAATTTATTTTTTCTTCTATAAGATCTCTTATTTGTAATGCCAGAATCAGTAGGATTTATATTTCCTACCAGGCGAGAAGAGGAAAAAAGTTGGACAATGGTCAGAAAATGTTTTTGTTCTGTAATGAGGAGTTAAGTGTTCATCACCAAAGTGATGAGCCTGACAGGTAAAGGAGGCTAATTAGCAGCATATGCTGTTGAAGCTGCTGCACTAAATGTGGAAATGCTGTGGATGGTGGGTCTGAAAATGGAAATTCAGGGTGCCAGGGTGAGAAGAGAGAAGGAAACTGAGAAACTTAATCAAGGCTGGTGTAGCTTTGCTCAGCTGTTCCCTGGAGAATAGTGTTCACTTGGGACTGAACTGACAGAGTCCCCTGCTGAAGGTTTGTACCCCTGGAAGATAAACCCTGGCAACAGCTCCTCTGAGCAAGAGAAACCACCTGAGTCACATCCAGTGTTCTTCTACTCAGCTACAAAATGCAGTTGTTTGAACACGTTTATAAGCAACTGTTCATCATAAAGGTTTTATAGACCTGGTACAAATCCTGAAGCCAATCAATGATATTAATTAGTTCACTGATGTCAGAGCTACTGAAGCAAGAGCAGCTGGTCTCTGCCTGAGCTGGTCCCTCAAGGAGCATTGCTCTCTTAAAGCAAAAGTGAAGGTTTTATCTGAGGTTTTATATGAGGGTTTTTTTTCTCACAATTCTTGTAAACAGACCTGCAACTGAGGTTTGTGAGAACTTTTCGAGGAGAGAGGAGCTGTTTATAGAATAACTTTGCCTGAGTAATTCATAGCATGTACCCAGTACCACTGGTGTGCTGGTGAATTATCTCTGATATTTCTGCAGGTTCTGGTGGCACCTTTTCTTATGCAAGGAAAAAATTAGATGAGTAAATAATTAAGAAATGGAAAAGCTGTTCCATTCTCCAGGAGCCCAACTTGGCTTTTTCCATGGATGCCCATTGTAAAACACAAAGGACTCATGGAATAATTTGTACTAGTAAAATTTGGAGTCCTAGTGGTTCAAGGAATCTTGAACCAGTGACAAAAATAAGACTGAGAGTTGCCAAATATTGCAGGCTTAAACCTGATTCCCTCTTCCCCATGGAATTGCTTTCCCAACCCCTGCTCTTTGAAAATATTTATGAAGCTGAAGCCTACATAGTCTTTTAAACCTAGCTGCTCTGGTGTTGGAGCAGAAAGCTTCCAGTTGTATGGCTGTGTTACAACCATGGGAATATTAATATCCAATTAACTTCTGTTTGTCAGAGATAGATATGAAGAGGATCCTAAGCACAGGCCCTTAAAAATGCCTGTAAGCACTTCATTCTTTTTTTGCTAATCTGTAAATAATTGTGCAGAACAGTCATACAGAGATATTTTGCTCAGATGCTGAAGGGCTGTAGAATTCTGGCTTCATAGTTGAAGTGGATGCATTTTTTTTGTCTGAAGAAATGTCTGTAACAGTCAATTTGTGTAACTAGTATAAGAAAGAGTGGGGATCATAAGCACTTCCTGCAGGCTCCATGCTCTGGAATGTTTTGCAACGTTCTTCAAGCTTTCAGATCTTTTAAATGCCTGGTTCAGATTTAGTTCAGCCAAATGATCTCAAGCATCGTGTAAGCATCATCAGATCTTGTCTCATTCTTGTCCCACCAGCAAAAGAGCAATTTCTGTAATTAGTGCGATATCACTAGGAGCATTTTTTTTATCCCTGACTGTAATCACAGCCACACAGGGAGCTACTGGCTGCTCTTCAAAGTAAAAGGCTGTGGGTTTGGAAACAAAGCAAGGAACTCTTCCTTTCTTTTGAACCTCTCTGAAAGACCACTTGTGTTTGCTTCCTACTTATGGGTTTCTGCCCAGAACCGTGGCATCTTCCCCCAACCCTTTTCTGACAACAGTGCCCTGTTCCTCCCATGGCTATGAGCATGTAAATGAATTTCCATGTTGCCTGCTCTTTCCTTTAGATAAATGTGGGGACCTACTGCAGGTTGTTTCATTATTGTTATCTCTGCATGTGTCTTGGTGGGGAAGGGCCGTGTGTTACTTTTGCTTTTTCTGTGGTGGTTCAGTGCCTCAACTTCCCTGCTGGAGACTGTAGGACTTCAGCAGGATTTTTCTGTGAATGATCTTTTAAATGAAATCTGTACTTAGTTGCCCTTCTAGAATTGGAAGGTGACCAACAGCTCTGGTTTCAAAAAGTCCAAACCCAGCTCCTCCCATTCCTGCTCTCCCCTTTCCCCCAGTGGACAGTAAAAGGTCTCTTCTCTCAGCAGAAGGCAAAGGAACACTGTAGGATGGAAGCCACAATTTCTTATGCTGTTGCATTTCTTATTGCAATCTCTTTCTATGACTTCCCTTTCCTATTGCAAATCAATTCTGCCAGCCTTGCAAGCCCTTATCTGGGATAACTAGGACAGAGAATAGAAAATATCTGGGATAACTAGGACAGAGAACAGAAAAGTCACAACAGCATTACAGATGGTTTTACAAAGGATGAATTTAGAACTCAGAGATAGCAGCACTTGACATGGAAATGTTTTGCATTGGATGCTGCATTCCCTGATAGACTGGCTGTGTCAAGGAAAGGCAAAATGTTGTTCCATAACTGCTGTGAGAAAAGTGCAAGAAAGGGCAAATGAATTCTGGCATGGGTTCTCTGATGTCTCCTGATGTTAATGCTTTTGCCCTCTAACACAAATTTCCTGCACTCAAGGGCTAACTTTACAGGACTATCTTAGTTTTGTCTTTTCTCTTGCCTTGAGAAGAGAATCTCTTTGTAGTTTTTTTATTTTCTTATTTTTGCAAGATTTGTCAGAGGGCTACAAGGATGTTAGAGGGAAGAATTAAGCAGTTGTTTTTCTTGATCCCACAAACCTTGCTTTTCTTAAGAAACCAGGTTGTGAACTGCATCTTTGTGCAGTTGGCTGGTGCTGATCTTTGAGTTGTGATAGAATGGAAAAAGTTAAGCCAGTCCTTGAACTTGACTAAAGATGACAACCCAATATATAAATTCATTGTAGCTTCCAAGAACTAGGGAGGAATATAAAAGTCAGTGACTTTTAAAATAGTCTTCAGTTCGCTCTTCTATGGTGAAATGGTTCAGTAAGAAGGAAGCTCTGGTAATGAACTGTGTAATTACTTCAGAACATTCTTATTTTGGTTGTAGCCACATAACCCTTTCACCAGTGAGTATGTTTAATACCAGAGAGCACAGTACTTTTCATCTGAAAGTAGGACACAGCTGAAAGTAGGCTGGAGAATGAACATCTGAAAGCAGCCAGATGGTATCAGGCTAATAAATTCTGCCCAGATGTCTTGTGTTGCAATAGCATCTGGTGGTCACTTGGTAGGGTCATCCTGAGGGACCACAGGGTCATCCTGAGCGCTGTGGTGGAGGTCCCTTCACATATGGCCCTGGGCCCAAACAAAGAACCTTAGCAATGAGTCACTGGATCAACTGAGTGGGATTCTCTGATGAAGGAAACCTGCTGGCTGTGTGGGCAGCTGCATCTACAGCAGGGGAGCAGCACATGGGTCACTGCTGTCCTGTTTTTTTTGTGGTCTAGAGTGCACCAAACGCGATCTTTCTCAGCGTCAGAGATGCCAAACAGCATTTCTCTTAGATGCTTGTGCAGTTTGGAGCACGTTGGTAAGCAATGGGTTGAGAAGAAAGAGCAGCAGTTAGTGCAGAACCACGAGGTTTCATGCTGTGAAAGATCAGCCCGACCTCTTTGCGGTTCTATGCTTTCAATGCAGGAAATCCCCCTGTGAAAGTTTTAGGTGAACTTAGTTTTTGCAGCCAATTTTGCCTGAAGTGGAAGTTGAGGGTGTGAAATGCACAGACCAGATAAAGCTTGAAAACTCAGCAGAGCATTGCACTGACCCATAGTTGGGTCTTTAGACTTGCCTTCCCCCAAATGACTGAGCCCTTTCCTTTCCAAAACAGCAACATTTACCTTCACCAGTGCTGTTGGGAGGTCTTAACAGTGCTCTGGCTGAAGCATGACTTATGTGACATCTCCCTGCTCCCAACACCCATCCTAACTTCCCTTGAACTCGTGCTCTTTCCTTTCCATTGATAAACACCCTGTGAAATATATTCTGATGCCATCTCAAAACAGATTTTTTTTTTTTCCCCTAGGACAATCCAGTACCTGCTCCTGCAAGGGCAGGAACAGATTACAGCTCCACAGTTGTGATCTGGTATCTCTGGGTAGCTGCAGGAGCTGTTTCGGTCTCTGCAGGGCCACAGACACAAAGCTCCTCTGCACAATAGCAAGTGCCTGTGGCACATCTGCTTTGGCAACCCTCTGAGCTCTTGGCTGGAGCTGTGCACAACTGATGAGGTTTTGCATCACCTAGATAACAACTGCTCTGTGGAAATCCAGGAAAAAGTGGGTGGGAGCACTACAGAGATTATCTGTGCCAGTGATTTTGGAAACACTGTTAAATATGTATATTATACAGTAGCTAATTGCTGGTTGGGTGCATGATGTGCCTTAGAGTATAAAGGGCAGAAAGATGTACTGGTTGTTTCAGCCGTGTCAAAAATCAAAGGGGCGTGTGAGTGGAAATTTCTAATATTACCTAAGAGCTCTGAATCCTTGGATATCTTCTCCTGGGCTATCAGAGAACCAGTGTCATTTATGAGGCCATCCATAACTGAGCAGACGGTTATGGCTATGGAGTGTGAGGTTCAGCCTTCTCAAATGTTTCTCTGTTCAGATTTCCTAGAGTCATGACACAAATTTTAAGCATCCAAGCTGTGGTAGTTTTTAAACTGGTTACTCTCAAGCTCCTCTGATAATCCCTGCTTTAGTGACCTCTTAAGGTGCAAATAGACCTAAATTAGAGACAGGATCTGAGCTTTCTCTCATATCATACACATTGAGAACTGTGGACACTAGTGAATAGCCCTGTTTTCTGTGAGAGCAAGACATGTAAGCTATCAGCTGAAGGAACTGTGTTTCTGTATATATGACAGATCATCATTTATCTCTGGGTTTCTCTAATTAAGGATGCCTACTGCACTTCCCTTAGAAAAGACTACTTTCCTGTATCCTCTTCTTGCACAAAATGTTTAAAATCATAGGCCAAATACTTTATTATTTGTCCATGTGCAGGATAGAGGCAGGACCATATCTGGCTGGACTCTTTTGGCATCTCGTAGTATGCTGTGGATGTTGTGTTTGGATGGAAGGGATGTCCTTATGCGTGTGCCTCAAAGTACTTATCACTGTGTTTCCACTACGGTCAAACTCTTCTAAAACACAATATTATTTAACACACAGCTGTTGCTGCTAAAGTAAACAATTCATTTTTTTGCATTGCCATCTGATTCTAGGGAAGTAGACACTTCCAGGGAGATGTCTAACAAAGCTGTATCCAGGGGGATTTTGTCATTGCAATGTGCTACTTTTACTCTAGACAGATGTAGCAACCAAGTGAGTCTTCCTATGTCTGGGAAGAGATGTCTTCCCTGAGCCAGCCCTGTTCCCACAGCTGGACTGTCTGAGTTCACAGCCTCTCCTGCCACCAGCACTCCATGAAAACCCATCTTTTCACTGTGCCCAAAGCTTGAGTTCTGAGTATTTGTGGTAAGACGTGGCCAGACTTGGGTCTTCAGAAATGACTAAACTTGGAGTGAAAACTGCACAGAAACTTTGATTTGGCAAGGCAGGTTTCCTTCTCCGAACTGTCTTTGCTTCTTGGTAAGAAGAGCTGATGCATTCAATGGGGACATGAGTTGATTGACCCTTGATGGGAATGTGACAATCACCTACTTATCCAAACTCCATGTCTTAACTTCAGCTGGGGCAGGGAGGGGGAATGTTGGGTGGGACTTCCGTGCAACGTACAGCATCCCTAACTCTCAAAGGAAAAGGGATGTGGTGCCCTCAGATGGGAAAGCACCAAGTGCTAATTGATTAGGTAGGGCACTGTGGATATTTTACAGGTGGCTGCCAAACACCTTGAGGCCTCATTATAATGCAGGCAAACAAAGTATTGTGCTCGCCTTTAGAGGACTATGGAATGGCATTAAACATTAAACCTTACAGCTGCCCTTTCTGCCGACACAAGTGTCCATTTGTGAGAATATGTCATGGAACAAGTTTGGGTTGTTTTTCCCCTCCCCTTGCTGACACGTTTGTAGAAATTTTGGTAGTTATTTAGTGTGGTTTGTCCTGTGCTTTAACTGAGAGCTGTTAAACAAAGTAGTAGCTTCTGGGTTCAACCCAAGAGAGAAATTATTTGTAGGAAGCACTCATATGTGAAGTTTACATGACCTAGTTTTGAAGTACTTCCCCGGAGCACTCAAGGAAATCTTCTCGAGATGTTAACATGCTTGATCTCATATTTGTAGTTCAAAGCCCCTACATTCCTGTCCTGTGACCAGATGGGATTTGAAGAGCCTTGTTAAGTTTGTGTCTTTCAGTGCCCCGGATTCTGAGGAACTCAAAGCTGAGCTCGGTGCTTCTAGGATTGTTTATTTAGAGGACTGGACTAAGAATGTTGCCTGTTGGCCTTTTTACACTCAAGCTGTAAACCATCATTTGAGAGATTGAATTGGCAGCTGAAGGACATGAACACCTCAGAGCAGCTCTGAAACACAACGCAGGTTTCAGAAATAGAAACAATCCTATTTCTATGCAATTGTTCAGGGATGGGAAGATGTCTGGGCCTTGCAGCCCCTGCTCTGGAGCCACCTAAGATGAAACACCTGCCCTGGCCTAACCAGAGCAGGACACGGGATGTCTCTGATCCACACCTTGCTGGTAGGAAGTCAGTGGTGGCCTTGCCATGATTTGTGTTACCTCCCTGAGCTCCGTCTCTTACAGCTGCTTCATCCCCAAATCCCTGCATTATCACCTGCAAATGGAAGGTGCATTGGAGCGGAAGTTTCCATTTACACCTCCTGGAGATAACCCTTGACATGAAGACTATTTCTGAGTGGGAACTTGTTCATTCATCTCTCAGCACAGAAGAGTAAGAGAAAATACGAACCAAGCTAATAAAAGTGGATTTTAACCAAGGATATCCTAAGTTAGATCCTTCTCTCCCTCCTGAGGTGTGGGACACCTCTGTAGCTGGGCTGAGGCAGGGACACACTGCCAACCGTATCAAGCCAGCAAAGCTGCACGCACTTGGATCAGCTCATGTAGGTCACTCTGCATCTGAATTGAATGGTTCAGCTTCAGTGAAAGCACTATTTGGAAAACACCTGGAAAAAAATGGCTTCATTCCATGACCACCATGAAAATTGTAGCCACAGTGAGGTTCTCAAAAGGTGAAATTAGGTGTGTGGAGGATAATCTTTGAGGACAGAAGTTTCCCATGAGGAAATTCAAAGATCCCCTAGACAGACCTACCCGGTAGCCCTGCTACCTTTAATTAGGTGTTTTGCTTTTTGGTTTGAGACTCTGAAGGTTTCATCTAGGCACTCATGCAGGTCTATCCTGGTGTCATAAAAAGAGTCTCTGTTCAACAAGGCATTGCTGCTTTCCTTGGTATTAATAGACCCCAAGTGTGGGCCCAAGCAATGTTTATGGAACTAGGTTTTCCCAGAATACACTTATTGGATGGACGACAACACGAATCAACATGCTCTTATCTGCTTCATTCCTCTGCGGTGAGTGAAGAAATGGGGGACTATGTAGTAGAATGTGTCACAGCACAGGCACTTAAATGAGTCTTAGGGATGAAATGAAATGAACTTCTGACCCGTGACTCTCTAGCTTGAAACATCTGTCTTGCAGAGTGGACCTTTCCAGCTAAACCTTTTAGCCCTAAAACTTTTAATTTCATGCCCCTGCTCCCTTTCCCAGCAGAGGATTTAAAAACTACAAGAGATGCAACACAACATGGGGACCCCAGGGAGTCCCAGCCTCATGTGTTGTTGCAGATTTTCTTGTCAAGAAAAGAACCCTTCCTCATTTTATACAAATCACTCTGTAAAAGAGTATTGATTCTTTTATAGGAGACAGTGGAAGCTCTGACAGATTCTATTTTATAAATCCTATCACTATAGACCTTTAGATTCATACAGGGTCATGTTGCCATGGTTTATTTGAGGTGTTGGGGCTGGGTTGGACTTGATGATCTTGAAGGTCTTTTTCAACCTAGTGATTGTGTGATTCTATGCTTTGCTTTCAAAGACCTCTGAGAAGTGTAAGTACAGTGCTACCTATAGTCTTGCCAGCTGCCAGGAGAAGTTAGCTTGCAGCCTGAGTCTTCATAAGCATTGCCATGGGTGACTGAGAGAGGAGAGTATGGGAGTGAATTAAGCATGGCATGGCCCTTGCTGGATCTGTGGCAGAGCTGGAAAAGCAGTGACACTCCTGTCTCCATTTCTTTTCACCTTGTGGCTTCTCAAATGGGCATCTCCTTTTTTCCCTTCATCCTTGCTATTGCTGTTTAAAGAAAATCTCATCATCCGGAAAATAAATTGCATTTGGGTAAGAAGAACAACCAAGTTGAAGCTTGTCTACCTCAAGGAGGTAGCATATGGAGCTCTGTATGCTCTTCCCTTTCCTGATGTCAAAATAAATCAGTTCTCACTGGAGATACAATGGGAAGGATCTGCTTGGCTCTAGATCTGATCCCTCTCTGTGCTGACAGCAATCACTGGCCTGGCAAGAATATTGATAAAGGAGCTGAAAGCAATTTTGTTTTTACAAAAAACTCTGGTTCAGAATTTAAGCACATACCACTGTAGAACATGGAGTTCTCAGATGTTAGAAGAGAAGCCAGAGTTGGAGATTACACTTAAATGCACTTAGTTGAGAAATGTGTTTGGACTGTACAACTAATTAACTATATTCATAAATTGATGGGAGGCAAAAAAAAATATCAAGCAAACAGCAGTCTCCTTCATCTCATGTAGCCTGCTCTTTGCAGTAGCCTCACAAGGAAATTGTAAGTGGAATGAAATAATATGAAAAATGGCATGGTAACGTATGCATGAGGTGGTGTGAGAGGAAAATACATGCAAAACTAAGTTGTAGAAATAATTTTAAAATTTAGAACCCTACAGATTATAACCCATCATAGTTATTTAGATGAATAATTTGCCTGTTTTCTCCATCCTTCTCATTCTGTACTAAAGTTGCATTCTTCAACTACACCAAGCAAAATCTGGATTACACACTGCTCACCAGAGTTCTCTTTTTATAGAACAGAAATGAATTCGAAATGAAATTTTGGGTATTGGAAGGAAGGATTGGAAGGAAACTTTGGGTGTTTATTAACTCCCCTTCAGCACCTGGAATTCATGCCCATGCAGTGCTACACTAAGACAGTGGCACTTCTCCAGCTCCTGTTAGCACAGGCACCTCTGCACCACACCTTGCTCTGGGATTAAGAGTTGCCCCAAGGTGTTGAGGTGCTGTTTTAAAAACACATGAGCAGATGTGAACTGAAATCTATGAATGGGAGCCTCTGAGGCTCAGGCTGCTTTGAAAAATATGACTGCAGGTAAATTCACAATGTATACACACTCCCAAATGCCCCTGAAAATTGTCAGTGTTCAATGAGATATGCTCATTGAAGGATGTTCACGTTCAGTGTGTGCAAATTTAATGGACTGTAGCAGAAAAGTGCCTCATTGCTCAGAGGACAATTTATATGCATTTTCCTCTCCTCCCCTTATTCCTCTCACCTGTTGAACCAAAGCTCAGTCACAGACATGTCCTGGCACCTTTGGAGGCTGTTCAGGAATGCTCAGCTCCCTTAGGAGGCAGTTGCTCTATAGGCTTTGTGTCCTGAGAGGGAGGGAAGGCTGTAACACAGTTCAGAGAAGGAAAGTGAGAGGAGTGGGAAACACAAACCACCTAAACTCTCAAAGGATTCTGAAATACCCATCATAGAGGCATAGAATGAGTTGGAAGTGACCCTGAAATATCATCTTGTTCCAACCCCCCCTGCCAGGGGCAAGGACATTTTCTACTAAACCAAATTGCTTAGAGGCACATCCAGCCTGGCCTAGATGCTTCCAAGGATGGGACATCCACAATTTCTCTGAGCAGCTCATTTTAGTGCCTCACCACTCTCAGAGTAAAGAATTTTTTTTCCTGATATGCAACCTACACCTACCCTTTTTCAGTTTAAAATTGTTGTCCTTTGTCCTGTTACTACAGGCCCTGGTGGTGGTGGTGTTGATTGGCTTTTTTTTTTTTTTAATAGAATATCTATGTTTTTTCTTTTGTCGAGTGAAATTTTCTTCCCCCCACCCATCCCTCACACACCCCCAACCCCTGAGTGGCTTCTCTGGAGAAAAAATGTCCAGAATTGGTGACTGTTCTATCAAAAGATCAGTCTCCTGAATGTAGTATACACCCATGCAATCTTCTTTTAGGGCTTTCCCAACTGGAGGAAGTATATCAGAGACTTTTTTGTAATGCTTATCTTGGCAAATATTCCAACAACCTGATCTGTATTACAAGAAGAGCCCTTGGAGTTGAAAATTTCTTATCATCTCCTCTCCCTTTCCAGAAAGAGATAAATAATTTCTCTAGAATGAAAAATCTATGCTGATCACCACTTCTGCACCACTCACACTTGTGTTACCGAGATTAAACTCCAAGTAATGGCAAGCTTTTTGATTTAATGAGAACTGAAATATATAGCTGTGTCATTTCACTTCTTCCTCAGGGTTCACTTTTAGTCAAATGGTGAAACACTTCTATTTAGCTTTCAAAAAGGCAAAATTATGTGGCTTGAGCAGGCTTTTGAGGGGTCTGGGCCAGGTTGACAGGGAGGAGGCGTGAGAAATTGCACTTTGTGGTATCTGTTGCTCTGTACTTTTCCCGGGTATTTTTCTCCTACTTTCCTCTGTCCCTGCATTAATTGGGTGGGTACAGTCCCCTTTCAAGGAGGGGCCAAATGATCAAGAAGAAAATTAAGTTTTAAGACAGGAAAGTTGTTTTAAATGCCCTGTTATAGGGACTGGCACGTACATCTATTGCTCTGTAGTTTTTGTGGTTTGTATTTTAATAAATGTAATATTAATCTGTCAAAAACCAAGGCACCAATTTTGTCTGAAGCTTACTTAAGCAACAGAAGTTGGTTCTCTTTTCTTTCTCTTTTTTCTTTTCCAAAGTCCACCACCATTTGTAACAGCAACCACAGTGACTCAGTCTGGGAAAACCCTCCTATCTGCACAGGAGGGGCCCTTCTCTTTGCCCTCTTTTCAGTCTTGCCACTCTTACACTTCTTCACTACTGGCAGCCCGGATCTCAAGTTCTGTGTTTGTGTGTGTGCTGCTCAGCACCCCGGGACCTCTTGCCTTCCTTTCCAGCTGCAGCTCCTCTCTGCCTGTTTGTGAACAGCAACCATTCAGAACCTGGGAAGTTACCTAGGGGCCCCTTTCTGGTGTGGCTGGATGTCCTCAGCCTTTGCTCTTGCTCAGGTGACATTTTGAGGCAGCAAGTGTGATTTGATTGTTTTCAGCCCAGTGTTCATCCTCTGAATTTCACTAAACTGAGACTCCCTGTTCAGTCCTTTCTGTCAGCGTGCCACTTTAATGACTAAGGAAAAGCAAACAAATAAGAGCAGAAACAAAGGCACAGCGGTAGTCAGTGAGAAAATTAGTTGGAAATGCCTTTTGTTTTAGTGGTGGCGTCACTTTCCATTTTGCAGTCTAAGCACAGCCCAGCTGGGAGCCAGCACAGGGGAGAGCAGGTACACAACTGGGAAACCCCTCAATCTGTAGTTTTGCCTCTCAAACTGTCACTTTTTCCTGGCAAACTGTCCCTTATGACAAAGGGAAAAAAAAACCAAAACAAACCAACAAACCCTAAGGCAAATCCACATTGTTTCTTTTTCATTTCTCCCTTGGGTACATCATCTGAACCAAGTGTAAAAGACCTCAGCCCAAACCCATAGCCCCAGCACTGCAATTTTAGCAGTTTCTCGTTTCAAGACAGAAAAATTGATCTCTTGCTTACCTCTGTGGAATCTCCCTGTGTTCCTTCTGCATGTGCTGAGATGCAAACGTGCTGCTGCAAGGAGCTTCTCCAGTAAATGAGGAAGTGCTGGAGCAGGGAAGGATGTGAGCACTGACTCAGAAATCAGGGGCTGTTTCTCCAGCCAAGCTGAGGAATAAATGGAATTATTGTTGGCTCTCACTCACTGTAGTTTGTTCAGCTGACGTAAGGGTTTACAGATTACTACTTTACCAATAGAAGAGGCTCAGGAGCATCCACCTTCGATCTTTTCCCAGAATTTAGCTGTTTATGGTAGCACAGCCTTCTGGTATTGCGGTTCTTTCTAGAAGGACTGCCTACCTTTTGTCCTGTAGTTAAACATTTGTTTGCATGAATGTGCTGTTTGGAAATGTTCAGAACAAGGATTTTGCCAGTATTTCTGAGACAACCCTTGTCTCTCATCTTAAGCAGGCACTTAAGACTGCTTATTTTTTTCTACTGAGAAAAAAAAAACCAATTAAAAAACTCCTATTTTACAATTAGTTTTGACTGATGTTCATGTATTTGGTTTCCTGTACAGCTGAGCACAGAGGTTACCCCTTGCAGTTTCTAAGCATGTCTTTCCAAACTCTAACAGTGTCAAAAAAAGCTGTTTCTTTTACTTTATATTACTCTGCAATCAAGCACTGCTTTTTCCCTGGCTCTCTGCTTTTGATGTGCAGGTACTGAGCAATATTTAACCCTTATGTTTTTATCCAGCCATGGCAGAAGCCTTTCTTTTTCTCCTTGCCTCTCACTGAGCTGTGGGCTCAGCTGTGGGTCTTGAATAGTCTGCTGTCACATTTCATAAAGAAATTTAGGTTTTTCTTTCAATGGGCATTTCCTGCCAAGGGCATTACTTCACCAGGGTGGGTTTTCTTGCACATAATTGCATAATTGCATGATTCAGCAATTGTGGAAAAATATATTTGGTGGGTTCTGTTCAACACTTATTCAAACTGCCAGTTGCTGGGTAGGCTCTCTTGCATTGAATTGAATCCTTCTGACATCGCCCTTTGTTTACTTTACAGATGTACACACACACTTCTTAATGCACTGTTAGTGTTGAACTTCACATTATATAAACATACCATAAAAGGCTTACCCATTTATTTGAATTATTATTAAAAAGCATTAAATAATGATTACTCTTAAAAAAAGATAACAGTAATATAACCTCTGTTCTCATTCATCTCAGCTCCTTCCCTGCTTGGATTATAGAGAGCTTGCCATTTAATCATGCTGGATGAATTTAAACATTAATATGTAACTCTTATACAAAAAAAATATTACTTAAACTTTAGAATAATCCTGTTTGGGTTTTTGTTGGATTTTTTTTTTTTGTATTAAGCTAGAAGTTAAATAATTAATAAAGTCTAGAAAATCATCTTTCATTGTACTAGAAAACAAAGCGCCCGCACTCTACTTAATTGTTTTAAGACTTGATAAATCAGTCAGCTTCATGGTAGTATTTCAGCAACAGGTAATTTCTCACTCAAATGAGGCTGTAATGGAGTTGCTCATTCTCTCCTGTGGCAGTGATAATCCAGAGTATTTCCTGAGGCACTTCACTTTCAGAAAGCTTTGAATGCCTGATGCAACTCATATTTAGATGGGTGGAAGACAGAGCAGAGGAAAAAACTTCCGAGTTTGTAGAAGTTATTTTCTCTCTAGCACTGAAACACAGAAGTGGAAAGCTTCTAAGGCCAGAGTTCTTGATGAAGTACCAAAACCATCTATGGATGCACTAATGTCCAGAGAAAGTCATATTGGTGGGGTTTTTTCTCCTACGGTCTTCTGAGAGCTACTCTTCTGGAGAATCCTAATCCTGCTCTGAGAGCTCCTCTCTCTATGACAGAAATGTTGTCCAAGTTAACTCAGTTGCTGGAATCTGACTCAGAGGTACCATGTCCTGCTCCAGATAAAAGAAAATCACTCCATAACAAAGTTTAAGGATGTGACAGTGTTTCCTTAATGATGCATAGGCTAATTCCTTCTTTATGTGCTTTGAACAAGCCTAAATTTAAACCTTCAGCTGAAGTAATTCCCCTGTGTACCCAGTGATTTCAGTAGCCTTTTCCACTACATCCCTTTAAAGTCCTATGTCTTTAAATACAAGTTTTTCTTTTGTTTTGTCTTCCAAGTGCCCTGGCTTAGTGATTAAGTACCACCTAGCAAAAAAAATCTTGAGGATGGAAAGGCTACTGTGTTCTATCTCTGTCTCTTCCATTCTTTTCTCATGTTATTGCTGTCCTCCCATCTTGCAGGAGGAGGTAGCAGATATGGATCACTGATGCATTCTTTCAAAGCCTCTCAGCACACAAAAATACAGGAGCCACAAACACCTGTAGTCCTTTGGTGGTCTAGAGTGAAGGCTGTGGGTCTGGCAGGCATGGCTGTACAGTTTTTACTCAATTTGATTTTCAGTGATAAATACAAAGGATTCATACTCATCTGTGGTGACTGCTCAGCAGGGTAAACCTTTCCAGCATGTGGTTGAGCTTTGGTTTGGAGCTGGATTTTGTTGGGGCTGATTTTTTTCCCAGGCTTGTCAATGGCTCAGGTGACAGAAGTGAGGTGCTGTGACTGCTCAGTGTTTCACAGTGCTATGCTGGGCTTAGTCAAACTTGAAAGAAAATTAAGACCTGACAGCTGTGCAACACTGACTTATAATTGTTTATCTTGACAGAAAGAAAAGACTGAAAGAAATATTTTTTTCTCCCTACCCTTCCTGCTCTTTCAACGTTACCCTATTAAACTTAGCATGGGTTGAGTGACCTGAAAGAGAATGCTGTTATGGCTACACGCTTCCAAAATCCAGTCATAACTTTTCCACAGCCCCAGAGTGGTTGAGCTTGGAAGGGACCTCTGGGAGTGATCTGGTTCTGCTCCCCTGCTCAAGCCAGGCCACCTACTTGATCTTCAGACAGAGCCTCCTGTGTGTGCCCATTTTCTCTGGTCCTGCCGCTGGGCACTGCTGAAGAGAGCCTGGCTCTGTCCTCTTTGCACCCTCCCTGGAGGTATTTCCATGCACTGATGAAATGCCACCTGAGCCTTCTCTGCCCCAGGCAGGACAGCCCCAGCTCTCTCAGCCTCTCCTCACAGAGGACATACTCCAGCCTCTTCATCATCCTTGTGGCCCTTCACTCTCTCTCCTTTAGATTAATATATTTATTGTATGGGGGAGCCCAGAACTCCAGAAGAGGCCTCGTTAGTGCAAAGGAGAGGGAAGGGATCACGTCCCCCAACCTGCAGACAATATTTTGCCTACTGCAGCTCAGGACACCTTTAACCTTCTTTGCCACAAGGGTACAATGCTGGCTTGTGTTCAGCATGGATCCTTTTTATTTCTCTTCTTGAAGACAGGGGTGATGTTTGCTCTCTACTTCTCTGGCACTGCTCACAGTTGCCATCATGCATCAAGGATTATCAAGAGCAGCCTTACAATGATGCCTGTCAGCTCCCTCAGCACTCATTGGTGCATCCCATCAAAACCTTGAATATGATCAAATTCCAGTTGGATTTTGGCTTTCTTAACCCTGTTTCTGCATGCTCAGACAGTGTTCCTTCCATGTTACCCAGCCCTGCTCCACCCTCTGTATGCTTTCTTCTCAGCATGAGTTTTGCCAGGATCTCTTTGTTCATCCTAGCAGGTCTCTTGGTATGGTTGGTTTTTGTTTGTTTGTTTTTGTGGGTTTTTTTGGGTTTTTTTTCTTCCTACACATTGCAAATGAAGCAAGCACAGAACAAAACTTTGTTGAGACAAGCTACCAAACCAACACAAATCCTTAAGCAGGTTCATGTACTACAAGCCACTGCCTAATGTCCTGTTGGTTTTCAGTCCCTGGGGCTCCTCACCTCAGTGTTTGGAGTTGTTTATATGATCAGTACCTTTGTCATGCTGCTTTTAGTGTGTATAAATGTGCTTTCTCCCTTCTATTTGCTATATCCTGCATATTTGCCAACAGAAGCAGAATACAGCCTGCTTTTCCACAGAACTTGACTCC
Source organism: Donacobius atricapilla (assembly GCA_013397315.1). Taxonomy (NCBI): domain Eukaryota; kingdom Metazoa; phylum Chordata; class Aves; order Passeriformes; family Mimidae; genus Donacobius; species Donacobius atricapilla. The sequence goes on along the minus strand of WBMY01010620.1, from coordinate 600,520 downwards.
CTTGCTTTATTGCCAAACACAGTTGCCCACACATCTGCTAATTCAAACACTGAATCAGATGCTTTCCAGACTCAGAGCCAGACTGTTTTCATCACCTATAAGTGAATTGATGGAAGATAAATGGTTTCTATATTTTAATTTCCTCTATCTGGAATATGAACTTGCATTCAGCTAAGTACTGGTGCAGACTGGTCAAGGGACCTGTGTATTTTCATTTGATGCTATGATAGCATGCTGTAACCTTGCAATATGCCTTTTTCTAGTTGTATATTTCCCCTCTGCTTGTGTTTGTTATCCAAATGGCTTCTAAGCCTGCTGGCAGAGTACTCCAAAAAAACTGAGTCGTGTTTGGGCTGTTATTCATCAGATATTGGGGATGGTATCTGGCATTACTAATAAATGTGAGTTTTTCTCTTTGCCCTGCCCCCGATTTGTTATCAGATGAACCAAACAATACAGATAGCCTTAACCAAACTCTCCTCAGAAGGAAAATGCAAACTCCATTTGTCATTCTGAGCAGAAGACAGCGAGGTTTTTTGGGTAAGGCAGTGCAGACCAGCAGTAGCTATATTTTGCCATGCTCATCTTCTGTACTTCCTGCTGCCAAACCTTAATCCTTCTCCAGTTCAGGTGGAAACAAAAATACTGTTTACATGAGGCTGGTGAGCACCTGAAGCTGTGTACTTTATTTGTTATTTTGGATCTAGCTGCAGAGTGAGGCTTTCCAGCCCACAGGGAGCTATCCTGATTGTGGCTGATTTCCCTTATTTCCACATATTTAGCTAATACCTTATTTGGTTAGAACTCTTATCCCAGGATGCAGAGGCAGAGATATGAAGAAATAATGAGTTTTCATGCTGGCTTTTGAACCACTTGAGCAACAGTCGAAGACCTTGCAGGGTGCAGCCACAGCTGCAAAAATTGAAGCAGCATGTTCAATTGCAAAGGAAGAGGTGACAGCCAGCAGCATTACTGTCCAAGAAATGTTCTAACTTTTGGCAATAGGAGATGCTTGGCAAGAAATGTGTATCTATTACTGAGGCCTAATGACCTGAATGTGCCAGTAGGAATGGGAACAAAAATTCAGCTTGACTGTGAGAAAGGAGTGAATGTGAAGCCGATTTTTGCTACTACTTTTATCAGCCTGATTCCTTAAATGATAAAGCTTTTGGGGGAATCAATTAGCTGTTTGTTTCTCTCTGAAGTCAATTCCCCCCTATTTTCAGTGTACCCTGCAGTGGGTAGCTGCCTAAGGGCTCAGGATCTCAGACACAAGAGGGTGGATTTGTACTTTTTCTGTAAAGGTGTTGATGGTTGTATTTGCCACAAGGCTTCTGGATTTTCCTAGGGAATACCAGCAAGCACTGGGAGGTGTTGGAAGTGTAACTTGCTCCATGTATAGTTGCTTTCCTCCCAGTATAAGCAAGACATAAAATAGACTATTTCAGTTTGGAGGGACCTGCTTTGCCTAGAAATATGCGGGGAGCACACCCATCTTCTGAAAGGTATTTAACATTTCAACCAGCTTATAATAATACCTATAATAGTATTTGGAGGTGTAACTGGGTTCCTCTCTGGGCCTGTAAACTGCGTAAGCCAGTGTAAGAGACAGTCCGAAGATCTCTCATCTGCCTCACGACCGTCATCAAGGACAGAGACTGAAACCCCAAGGACAGAGACTGAAACCCTAAAACCCCAACACAGGCGTTCTGGCCTGGCTGAGGTGGGATGTCTGCCAAAGTGTTGCTGCAGGTGTGTTTGCTGGACCAAATGCATTCCCATGGAAACCTGTGCAGAAACAATGGACAGCTCACTGCTGCCGAACTGGCTTGTCTTGTGCTTGTTCCCTCAACCGTGGGCTGCCTGTGCTTGCTGCTAAACGGGCTCATTACCGATCTCCCCACCTTTTGGCCAACTGCCTGTCGCTTTGGAAAAGACTATCAAAAGGACCCCTTGAGTAAACCCATTTGGAAATCTCCCCACGGAAGAAGATGGATCTATTGGTGAACAACCACGAGGACTCCGTTCTTGGTACAATTCGCCCCTCCCTGTTCTCTCTCTCTCCCTCACTATCCTTTATCTCCTTTCTTCTCCCTCTATTGCCTTTGCTGTGGCACTCAATAAAGGTGCATTTGTTGTTGAGTAAACTGTAGTTTGTCCCCTGCTGTGTCTTTTGTGCTCTGAGATCACCAAATGAACCATCATGACCCCCGCTTGCATTAGCGCATGGTGACAGCCAGGCACTGAGCAGAGGTGCCTGGGGGAGGTTCAGCACAGCCCCAGCAATGCCATCTGCAGTCCTTCAGTGACGCAACTGGCCAAAGCTAATTATAGGAGAGGTTCTTCCGTTCAGGTGTGGCAGGGATACCATAAGGTCCAAGAGCAAAAACACCCTACAACTTGGTTAATGCATCACCAAGTGTGCTCTGTGCTATCCTGTGTGAGTTTTGTCAAGCCTAAAGTGTTAATTTCTGAACATGGCTGCAGATCCAGCCACTCTTGCTGTATTTTGTAGTGGGTTTTTTGTCTCTGAAGGGTTATGAATTAATGTAAATGTTAGCAGCAATTAAAGTGCCTATCCTGCAGTTGTTATGTGCAGTCCTTTACCCCTGGCCTATCAGAATTTGGTCTAATAGTGGGGGAACTGTTTAGTCCAGCAACACCTGCTCTGCTGTGAGTGTCTAAAAGTCCTTAAGGCAACACCTTCCTTGTGGCTGTGACCCACAGGGACAGCAAGGTGAGCAGGGACTTTGTGATGGGCGAAGCACATAGCATCAACTCTTCAGATGTTGGACCTCACCTTAGCTAAAAATCAATATTTATTTCTAATTTTTGTGAGAGAGAACACATTTTTTCCTAGTGTGAAAGTTCAGGCCAGCTCTAATAACTGTCTGTGTAATTAAGTTGCTGATATTCTGCCAAGCTGCGAGGAGCAGCACCTCAAGAGGGCAAAAAAATTGTCTGTGCTGTCTTGGCAGTGAACAGGGACATGAGCTTTGGCATGTTGGGGTGCGGGGGAGATAGGAATATCAGTCTCCCCTTCCTGAAAAGTAAACAGTCTGAATGAAAAGTAAACAGTCTGAGTGAAAGCAGTGACATTCCAGCTGTGTTTGCATCCAATCTGTGACAGTCCTGCCGCTCAGTCAAGATGGGAGCTGTGTGCTTTCTTGCATTCCCCCTTGAAAAATTTGACCAGCATTTGGCACGCTGTTAAATTGCATTTTATCTCTGTTCAAATACACTTTTGGTGCAGCGACTTTGTGCTCACCTCTGCAACTGTGCTGACTGCGTGCACGGAGCTTCCAACTGGAAGGATATATCGATATATATATTGTATTTGTTATACAAATATTTGTTGCCAGCCTGGGTGCTCTATCCTATCACCTGGGAGTGCAGAGATTAAGACTATAGCTTGCTTTGTGTAGGAACAGATTAGTAAAACTGCTGGGCTGTAGAATCAGGTGTGTGTAGGAGGGGTTTAGCCTCCATTGCCAGCTTCGGAGCCAGCTTCTTACCTGGCTTCTGCCTAGGTGCAAAAGTTCAGTGGTTCCTCCTTGCTGTTTGCAGCAGCATTGCCCGGAGACTAAACCAAACAATTCCTTTCCTTTCCTGCTCTTCAACCGCACCCCAAATCTTCTGAAAAATATGCAGGCAGGGACCCACCTCTTCTGCCTGGGTTCCCTTGTGGCTGTGGGGTGCTCAAGCCTGAGCACCTGTGACCTGGGAACACTAAAACCAGTTTTAATTCAAAAAATGGTATACTATAAAATACTGGTGGAGGTATTTGACACAAAGGTTATCTCCTACTCTTTCCCAGGACTCGAAGGTCTATTGATGCAATGAATGCAACCTCAGAATCTGATGAATTCCTTTGGCCAAGTTTTCTGTTTCTGAGGAACCATTGTTTGACTTTGTTTGGAAATCATTTTCTACCCAGATTATGTTGTGATGCAGTAGGAATTGCTCAAAAATTAAGCTAAGACACATTATATGAAACTGGTCAGCTCTTGCCATATTGCCAAAAATGCTGATGGAAAGCACTGGCTCACTCTGTGCATGGCTGATGGTTTTGGGGTTAATCATTCTAGCTGATCAGAGTATATGTTTATCAATGAGAGCTCTTCTTTAGGGCTACTTAAAAAAAAAAAATTAAAAACCAATCAATTTCCCCCACAAACCTTCATATCCTGAGGACTGGGGAATTGTCACTGGGCTGGACTAGATTAAAAGATTCTATTTTTTTCCCCTCTTTCTTTCTTGTTCCTCCTCTCAGCTGGATCAAACTGTCCCATATGAAACAGCGTGGGAAGGCAGCTGTCTGCCTCATGGTAGTAATGAAAAATCCAACTGCAAATAATAAACAGATAATCTGAATTTAAACAGAATAGTTGTGCAAAGTTTGGGGGTTGTCTGTTTATTTCTTTATGTGTTTAATTATGTATTCTTTTATTTTTTCCTGCTCAAAGGCACCTACTCCTCAGCACTGGGGAGTGCCCCGGACTCCTAATGGGATCCCCACCTGCTGAGAAGAGACTTGGCACCAAGGCTCACCCTGTCAGGGATCCCTGGAGACTCCCTTGTCTCCAGAGCCGCTTCCTCAGCTTCTCCAGTCCTTCAGTTTCTGGGCACGCTTTCTGTGTCAGCTGGTGCCAGGAGTGCAGGAGATCTTCCTGGGATGGTGTCCCCTTGCCTCACCCTGTGTAGAATCAGTCAATGAATTCTCCTGGAAAGTGTGGTCATTATCTGGTCAGCCCTTCTGCCTTGTTCAGGAGGTCAGGAACCAACACAGGGCTGGATTTTTCTCCATGTTTTGATAAGAGAATTCAATAATGTATCCTGAATAAGATAGCAGCCCTCTGTGCCGCAGACACAGCCAGATAGAAATGTGAGCATAGCCAGACTTAGGTCATGAGAGCAGGGAAAACCAAACTGAAGGCTTTGAAAGACCAGGTTTATGATGGGACATGTAGCACATTGCTGACACAGAGTTTAGTCACACTGAACTGAGCTGGTTAATACGACTTCCAATAAGGTGATAAAGATATTTCATGTTTGCTTACTGTTATAAAATAAGCTCCAGTTCAGGAATTTTGCACCTTTATTCCTTGACCTATTTTTAGTTACAGTAACTGTGATAACTGCAGTGGTGATGCATTTTAGAAGTTAGATAACACAATAATGGTAAGTCTGACTGATAGGGAGATGAATTGAGAGGTGTAGAGTTGCTTCTAGTCCAGCATGATGCTGTAGAAAAGTTGTTTTTTGCAAGTAAATCTGATCTTATTTCAAAACTGCAGTCTCGGCCCAGTAAGAGGCTTGACATGTGACAGCACAGATCTGGCAGAAGAAATGAAGAAGAAAACATTTGCAGTCACTCCCTATCCACATTATGGCTGTGTTATTGTTGCTTCTTACTGACAGATTCTTAAACTATTTCCAGTTTGCATGAGAGATATCTTATCTTTTTCCTCCTTCAAAACTTTTTTTAGAGGTGGTCTTTTTTTTTTTTTTTTTTTTTTTTTTTTTTTGGTCNTTTTTTTTTTTTTTTTTGTGCCGTGTAATCTGATTCAAAATTAGCAAACAGCTTCTGTTGACTTATGATGTCTACTGGAGTGAAGCTGCAAAAAAGTAGATTTTCCAGTCTAGCAAGTGGAAAAAGGTCTCTGCAAGCTGGAGGTACAAGTGTAAGCACCAAGTCAGCTACAGCCAGCCTTGTGTGACTCTGAGCGTGACTCTGTGTTCAAGTTTGCCAATTATACAGTCGTCCCAAGCATCACTTCTTGGACTTACAGAAAAACAAATAAGTAATTTGTTAGTAAATTGATGGGACCTATTTTGGGCAAGTTCAAAGGTCAGCCTAAGGATCCTTGATAGATGAGCAGCTACCCCTACACAGCAGTTTTCTGTGCCAGACTAAAATGGGAGACAGGCTCAGGCTCTTTCCTAACAATATGAAAAAAAGAGTTTGTGATTAATAGTAACATCATGTGTAGCTGCCAAGGACTTGCATTTGACAGCAGATGGTTCAGATACAATAATTATGCTAAGTGATGCTGGTAACACAGGAAATGTTGGAAGCATTTTTCCTGTGTTGGAAGGTAATGGTACAAACTGACCTGTTGTCACAGATGTGCATCCTGAAAGATGAACGGCAGAGAAGCTACTGCTCTGTAATTCCCTGCGATGCCAGATGCAGAGGAGATCACCTCAAAGAACCTGTGTGGTGCATTTTATAAACACAGAATGGATAAGCTGGGAAGGGACCACTGTTGGTCATCCAATCTAACTTCCCTGCTCACACAGAGCCCCCTGGAACGTGTTACTCAGGATTGTGTCCAGACAGCTTTTGAACATCTCCAGGGAAGAGCTCAACAGTCTCTCTGGGCCTCCTGTTCCAGTGCTCAGCCACCCTCAGTAAAAAACTCTTCCTCATTTTTTAGGTGGAGCTTTCTGTCCACCAGTTTCTGCCCATTCCTCCTGTCCCATTTCTCAGCACCACGGAGCAGAGCCCGCTCCATGCTCTGACCCCTCCCTGCAGACCATGACAGACATGGCTGAAATCCTCTCTCAGTTGTCTCTTCTTGAGGTTGAACAGACCCACCGATGTAGCCCTGGTTTTTCAGCCTGAGCTGTTCTGATTTCTAAAACTCCATTCTCACGGAACTTTCTGTAAACAAAAGGAGATGTTTTTTGCTAACTCTATCTTGTTTTCATTCTTCTTTGTAGGTGGAGACAATTTGATGTCTCTCTGTGTTGGCCAATGTGATTGAATGGGTGTTACTTCTAACAGTAATCAGTTTAGCTCTAGCAACCTAGGATATAAAGAGGTCAAATTTTTAACAAACTCAGTCTTTTAACCTTCTGACAAATTCTGGAGTCATGTAGTCTGATTTCATGTCCTACAGCGACACACCTCCCTCAGCATTTCCTCATCACTGAGGTGCTCCAGTCCCCCAGTCACCTTTGTACCCTTGTTCCAGACCTGCTCCTGGAGCTCCACAATAATCCTCAAGTGGGGACCAGATTACAGTGATTCCATCCCGTATCATATCATGAAGGTGGTGAAGGCCCAGCACATATTGAGAGGAAAAGTCCCAAGAGCTATGGGGGTGGGGGTGTTTTTCCCCTGTGGAGTTAGGCTGTACTCAGTTGTTCTTTAGAGCAGTTTCTCTTCCTCTGGAAAAGAGAGAGTTTAGAGCAATTACATTTGAGGGTAATGTGACCTTTTGCGCATGTTTGCTACGAGTTTGAGAAAGATTCACTTTGCAAGTTGGGAAAGCAACAAGTAAGTTTTCTTTGACATAGCACAACAGCTACTGACAACAGACGTTGGAGTCAGGGTAGCTGGAAAAAGGGAATGCTTTTTTGAGCAAAAGAGATATTTCAGCTCTCACAGGTAAAAAGATTTAAATAGTGAATTTGACAACAGGACAGACGGATTCAGATCACTAAGTAACAACACATGTTTTCTCTTGGGGCTTTCCATTAGTGGTTTACCAGCCGTACCACAACAAGAGTCTTTAGCTTTTCTGTGAAAGTGACTGCATTTATTAGTCTTCCTCCAAAGCTGCATCAACTGCTGCTTTCCTGTGCATGTGTTTAAGTGAGCTGCTGTCTTTAATGAAGGCAAACAGAGGGATGCTGGTGCTCATGTGCAAGACTGGTCTGGGGCAGTGCAATGACCTGGTTTCAGCTCTGGAAGCAGGAGTGTGTGCTGTACCTTTGCTCTGCTTGGGGTTGTAAATTTGGATGAGAAATGGATGAATCAGCCCAGGCTTAGTGCTGCTTTCAGGCCGCTGCCTGGCTTTCGTGGAGTTTGTTGTGTTATTTGAGGGATTTCGTTGTGTGAGCCAAAATAAAGCAAAGGTGGCCAGCTCTCTGCCGTGTTTCTCTCCACTTGTCTGAGGGCTTTGAAAAGGAGGACTTAGGGATGTGGCTAAAAGTAAAACTGCCACTTTGGGTGGGGGCAATGGCTTGGATTGACTTGTCTGTGTGTGTTGATAGATTTAGTCAAACATCCAGAAGAATGAATAGATTTTATTTAAAATATAAACATGGCATGTGGAGATAAAAACTGTTATTACAAAATTGCCAAATCCTTTGAATGGTAACAACTGTCATCTAGGATTTACTGACCTCCAAGAACAGCTGGAACCCTAAGCTAAATGAAAGCATAGATTTTGAAAGAAAAGGCTTTTGTGTTTAGGTGTATCCATGAAGTAGCCCAGAAGTAAGAAAATCCAACCAGTCTGAATTTGTTTTAATATCATATTGCAGAGTGACTGCTAGGTCACTTCTCTCATCTCTGAACCATTACCGTTGCAGAATATAAAAGTGGAAAACTACTTGTAGGAAAGGCTTCTGTCAGGTACAGCAGCACCAGAGGCTGCACAAAACAACTTCAAGTGACAGATAAGGAGGAAGTATCTGCAGGACTTTTTACTGAACCACTAGGAAATGGTTACCCTGCACCTCTGCACAGATGTTGTTCACATTTTTGAGGTATCTGCACGATTTCCTCAAGGAAGTTGCCTTTAGGGTACACTGGAGACTAGACCTGGACTCAGAAAATAGCTAATATCTGGATTCATGGACATGAGAGATGCACAGCTACTCAGCTGGGAGCCTCCCTGAGGGCATTGCTTTGACAAAAGATAACTGCTGCACAACTGCCAAATGGTCCTGGTTCCATGTGATGTAGGTACAACAGAATTTTCACTTGGCTGGGAATTGAAAGCTGATCTTAATAAGAAAAATCAGTGTCTGAGCTCAGAGTTGTTACTGGAGTGCCTCTCACACACACAGCAACAATAAACAAGGCTATGACTTATTCACAAAAATGATGCAATTTTAGTTTAGCAACTGGTGCAGGAGAGGTCAAGTGTTTCCAGAGCTCAGTTTAAAACAACAATCTCCATCCTCCCATGACAAGATGGGAAACTGTCCCATCAGGGCAATAGAGCTAGTAAAAATTCCTCCTCCTTCAAAATTTCAGATCATCAGCAAAGTTTACTGTTTTGCTATTTTCAGCCAGTCAGTTTGGCTGACTTGGGGCTGAAACTGCAAAGGCACATGCACTGGCACAAGGAAAATAGAGTTCTTGGCTTTCTGGAAATTCAAAGTCAGAATCTGCTCTTTCTTTTTTGTTTTGTTGGGTGCATATAAAGGATGAGACACAAGCACAAGTTCAGTTTAAAACCTTCAGTTTAAAATCCTCCCTGGAAGCCACGGGAAAGTGCTTAAATAAATAAAGATTCAGTTGAATCAAGCAAAGCTCAACCACAGTTTTTGTTCCATCCTGAGAAGGGTAAGTCCAGGTAACATGACATTAACATAGCAGAAAGCACTCTTTTTAATTGGTCAGATATCCACAGCCTGTTTTTTTTCTCACAGCTGGCTCCTGTTGAAAGTGGAAGTCCCCTTTTTGTTGGAATATTTGGTAAAAACCAAAATTTTGCTATCAAGGCTTAAAAAAGGCGCCTTCCCTTATGATAACACATTCAATACTTCACCCCATTGGAGCAACTCCCGGTTTTGGAGGACTGGGTCAAATTCTGCCTGGTTCTGTACACAGTAGAAGCTGGTGAAAACAGACAATGAAAGGATTGTACTCTAGAGAGAGAGACATGGAAGAGGTCACAAATCTCACTCTGCAGAGTCCTTCAGTTTTCTTTGTTTTAGCTGCCTTTCTTCACATGCAGTAGTCATCCTCAGGGTAAGGCGACAGCGAGAATGTCCCATGCTCCTGAAATGTGGCTGCTTCTGCTCCTGACAGTCCTCAAGGATCATGATGAGAGACTGGGCAGTCACCAGCTTTCAGTGGTCTGGCACAGAGCAGCTGAGTCCTGGACTTTCTGCTTTCCCCAGTGCCCAAATTACTGACAATCACAGAGGACTGTCCAAAGTGCTGAGCTGGAGCGGTGACACGACTGTTCTGTGGACACAGTCAAGTGCCGGCATGAAAATCCAGCAGATTTTCATCTCTCTTGTGCTCTAGAAGCTTTTTTTTTCTTTTTTGCCATCTCTCTTGGCAGAAATCTGTCACTTGTATTACAAACAATGCTGCCACTGAGGGAGTGATGCTTCTCTTGACACATCTCCAGCTGCTCAAACTGTTGGCAGACCTTCCATTTAGGCAGGTGCTGTAAAAACAAAATAACTTATTTTTATAAAAAAATAGACAAAAAGCTTCCCCACAGATAATCATTCCTAGCATAGCTTTTTCTATGTAACCAGTGGCACCAGCTGCAAAGCTATGGAAAAGACATATTCATGCTGCTGAGAGAGAACTGACTGGGGAGAAGTCCTGCCTGGATACCCAAGAAATGGGGGGCTTTCTGTCCTCATGCCACAGTCTGGAAGTGCCTCTCTGTGCAAATGGAAAAAGTGGCCTTCCTTGGGAAGGGATATCAGTGTCACCTTGGGTTCATTTAAAACTATTTCAGGGAATGAGATGCACAAAGCCTCTCTGTGGCCGAGAGAAAGCAGCTTCCTCAGCCTCCTCTCAGGAAATGAAGGGATTCCTTCAGATAATAGCTCCGAATTGCTCCAGCTCTGAATTTTTCCTCACCAGAGCATCCTGCCCCAGTGACTGGAATGGGTATCTGGAGAGACTAATCCCACCATGCTGGAGTTACTCTTCTTTACAATCTGCCTTCTTCCCAGTTTCCAAACTCTTTTTTGCCTTTGTAACAGCAGTTAGTTTCAGTAAATCTCATTTTGGTTTGCAGTATTCAGGATTCTCACTGCCATGAAACAACCTGACTTTCTTCTTCAGGTGCCAGAAGCAGAAGTGCATTTACAGCAGTATTGAAAAGCAAAATGCTGTGACAGAGCATCCCCCTGGATGCACTTTCCCAGGGCCTTACCCCCATCTGCCACACACAACAGGATTGAAAATACCAAATAATAATTGAATTAGGCTAGAATTTCTCCTAGAGCCCATCTTTTGAACTAAGGTAGCACCAGCTTTATTTCTAAATAATTTCTGACAGACACTGGTTTTCTCTTTTGTTCAGAAAACACAAAGCAACAAACCCGGACTGATGGAGACTTGATAGTCTGGACAAACTCTGCCTCAGCGCTCAACTACCCGTAGACAATTTCTTCTAACACCTAGCTTAAATCTCCTTTGTTTGAGTCTGTTGTGCCTTAAGTGTAGTGTCAGCTGGGTTAGCACAATAAAAAACTTGTCCCGTCCTCTCAAAAGACACTCTGAAGAGGGTTGTTATTGTGTCCTTAATCAGCCTGGCCTTCTCCAGCCTAAACAGACATAACCAACCTCTCACCAGAGATCGCATTCCCTGGACCATTTCCATTTCTCTGGTATTGATCCAAGTTGCCCTTAAATTGGGACATCCAAAACATGGCTCTCAGAGGGGAGACAGCTTCTGTCATCAGTGAGCCATCAAAGCTGCTGTCCTACCTCCTCTTCCACAAGTGAAGTGGAGACATGGCAAGGAAAAGACAGCATCTGGAAGGATCCTTTGCTTTGTTCCTAATGAACAAATCATGCTACAGCAGCCTTCAATACAAGATAAATATTTACTATTATTTATGTCACAGAGGGTTTTTTTTTTTACTAATGGGCTAAGTCCAGGGATCTAACCAAGAAGGGCCTCATATAAATAAGTCTGGAGAAGAAAAAGTTGACTGTTTGTTCTACAATAATGCAGTTCCCAGGAACAAAAGGAAAAAATGTCTCTTGATTTTAAGGAGAAGATCCATCCTCTCCCACATATTATGCTCTGCAGGGGAGAGTGCAACGCCCGTTGATGTTTAGCAAACACAAATGTTGGGGATCAGGCTGCAGTCTGGAAACAACTGACCATTAACCCAGTTTCCATGAGTGTCAAGCAAGTTCCAGAAAAAGTTTTTTAGGTTAAGTGTTATTTCGCTTCTGCTTGATATTATGAACTGGGTTCATTCACAGCATCTGCTACAGCAAATTATGCTTTAACTATTACAGTTTTAGTGAAACCACAGTATTTTCTGCCAGTTCTGCAGAGACACACAGGCAAAGTCATTAGCTTCAGTAGGAACTACCAAATGAGATACCAAACAGGCAGATATTTCACCTTGTACTCTTGCAAGTCCTCTGTTCAACTTTTTTTTCCCAAATCTGTCTTCATTTTTTTCACCCAATTTTCATTTTTCCCCTACTATAAATAACAAATGAATTTGTAAACCAGCTGGCCTGCAATATTGCATTCTTGCTTATAAAAATATGAACATGGTGAAGGTCTGAAGAGCATGTTTTTTCTAGGGAAGGAGGGTGTTTTTTTTTTTTTTAAATTGGGTGTATATAAGCTCAGGTTCACAGATATGGTGCAAATGATGTCCCTGCATCCCAGTTAAAGACCACCTAGGATGTAGTGCCTAAAAAAATGCTCCAGTTTTTATCATCCAGCAAGTCTAAACTAAAGGTTTGTGCTGAACTTGAGTACTGAAGCTATGAAGTTAAGTTTTTTTGTCACTCAAGACAAACAAAATAATATATTTTTAATACTTACAGTTGAGTTCTCCATGGTCTTCTCTCAGTTGGACATCTGTTGAAACAAATGCATGGGTTTCAGCATGTAGGATAGATAACCACAGTCTTCAGAAAAATGAGATTAATATTAAGCAACATCCACCAAAGCTGAGGGTTCAATGTGCTAAATGTTCTGTAAAATGCAGTCCAATATTCTATTTGCTTACAACTCAGGCTGCCATTTCAGAAAGGAGAGATTTTGGGATTGAAGTGATAGGCCTGCTCCCCTGTCTTGGGATGGAGTCTTGCCTCACTCTTGGGTTGTGTCTGAAGGAAGCTCTACAAGAGCTGCTGCAGATCCTGGACAAGGTCACGACCCTGCTTTCCCCTGATCTTTTCTGAGGCACCCAGGCTTGATAACATTGAGGAAGAGGGCATGGATTGAAAACATGGATTGTCCTTGTCCATGACAAGTGTGGCTGTCCCTGCACTGTCCCTTAGCTGTTAGCTCCTGCATAGCTGCAAAAGGGCTTAGAGCAAGTGCTCAGCTACATTGGCAGACTCAGTCTGGTACACTAGAGGTCTTTTAGAGCTTTTTTAGAGTCACACACATGGGCACATCCAGTTGCACAAGGGTACACATGTGACAGTGAGACCAGCTACATTTCTGGTTGATCCCAGCAGGATCCTGACCCTTAATCATCCAGCCAGTGCCTCCAAAGCTCTCAGGACTGAATTATGCTCTGACTTCTGCTTCAAACTGTGCTAAGCTGAGCGAGCTACTGACCCCATCTATCCAGAAAGAGCCTGCAGGGATCACAGCTGACAAACCATGGTCTGAACAGACACAAAGTCTGAGTTACTCACATCCAGAAATTACTGTGAGGCTCAGACACAGGAAGAGAAAACCATGAAGAATAACATATCCTGGGGCACTACATTTCCTCCCCAGGCACCCCAAGTTTTTGATAATGCTGCTGCCATGTGCAGGCGGCTTAGTCATACTTAATCTCCCTGTTGGATAACAGTAAGTATTTTGGCAAGTGAAAAAAATTCTTATAATTTGGTCATGCAAATGAAGTGTTTCATTACCTCTATAGGACACTAGATTAGAGGATCTCCTTCTCCACAGCCAGCAGATTAAACCAGTTAGAAGACCTATCACAAAGACAATACCAATGATGCCAGCTGCTTGAGCACCTCGTCCTTTTTTTTCTAGGTTTTCATCATTTTCTGTATCAGAACCACTGCTTTTCTTCTGCTGCGTGTCTAGAATAAAATAGAAAAGGATGCCATAAGGTGTAAATTTTCATTTCATAACAGGCAAATATTTCACCATGTTTTACAGGAATAAAAAAAATCTGAAGGACCAAAGATTTGTGCTATTCATATCACTGTGATTTTGGTGATTCCTTCTGAGCAAGACACATCTCTAACTACTTATGTCTAAATACCAGTTTACTCTTCCCTGTCATCATTGTGCATGCATCTATCTTTCTTCCTTTTTTTTCTTTCCCTCCAGCTTTGAAAGACTGTATGTTTGGGGTTATATCTAGAGTCAGTTGAAAATAAATCTGTACAGAATCTATAATGTAAATCTGATGATATTCAGAAAAATAGTTGAAAACCTGTTTCCCTGAAATTAGTGAAGAATCTTCACTCATTGCTGCAAACTGAAGGTTTCAAATCACATCTCTTACTCTTTCAATTGCAATTGTGAGACTTTAAAAAAAAATCCCCAAAAATAGTAGTATGAAGGTCTTTTCCCTCAGAAGACAACATGACAATGCCATTAGGAAACTAATGATGAGGTTACTTAGTTTTCCTTTAATTTGGGATGACAGCACATTGTATTATCACATAAAAAACTCTACTGTGCAACTTCTTCTCATGTGTTCAATTTTTGTTCCTGGAAATAGTTTCTCACTTGCCTACATTCATGGGATCAGTGTTTGGGGTGTTCAGGTGAATTAGTTGTGGGTATCCAGCTACAGTTATGGAAACATTCCAACCTCCTTGCACCAAGGTGCAGAGACCTGTGAGAGAAAAGTGTGGCTGGAAGCAGGACCAGGAACAGCAATGAGGTCAAACAGCCACTTCCAGATCAGCCTTCCCACTCCAGACAGATTCTCTACACAGCTTTTTGGAAATAATGAACTGCAGCAGTGGTACTGTAACTATAACTTCTTAATACCTTTTTTTAAAAAGAGCTTTCTGGTTTTGTGAAGAATTGAGTGACTAAATATTTGCTTTTACTATTAATCATCACACCAGCAATAAATAGCAAATTATACCTGTGTTGTTAGGTACATTGCTCTACTGAGCTCATATTGCCCATTTGTTGCAGACCTAGTTTAAGTCATGCACTGTATTAAACTGAGTTTTGGAGACTGAAAACTGAACTCTGGAACCAGGCAGAGTAAAAAGCAAATGTGAATGTTGCAAAGTCATTGGGTAAGGGGTCAGAAATCATGGAGCTGCTGAATGGTGGCCCCTAAAAAACAACCTGACTCCCCAAACCATCATGCTCCTGAGGAAATAAAAGGTTAAGCTCAGCAACTGCCTTGGATGCAAGAGCTTCTCAGTGCTGTTGTCATAACACCCTTGATGGGTTATTCACTTCAGTGTGGAAGAATTAAACATGAAGTCCATGGCTAAGCATAACTAGAGCTTGAAACAAATCCTGAGATCTTCTCAGAACAATTTGGAACTACTGAATTAATGCACAGCCCTCATTAGAGCACATCTACAGAGACATGCTGGTTGATATTCCTGCTACCTAGAAAATGTGAGGCAGCATGGAGGAACTTACAGTTGGCTGATAGATTTTCCTGCAGCATCTCATTTTCTATGGAGCACTCTATTTGCATGTTAGAAGTGGCTTTCACCTTCAGTGTGCTAAAAACGCTAAAAGTGCCATCGTCGTGGGGTGTGATCTCTGTTTTTGATGAAGACAGGTGACTGTTGTTCACTTTATTGATCCAGTAAACGTTGGGCTTTGGGTATCCATTGCCAGACCTGCAGTTGAAGGTCACCTCCTCTCCAGTGCTGTCACTGTTCCTTATCGGCCCACTGAGTATTGGCTGGCTGTAACTCGCTGGAGAGCAGGAAGAAAAAGAAATAGTCATTGATATTTTGAAACATACCAGAAAGGCAAAATTTTGAGACGGATTCTGAAGCCAAACTGCTGGATTTCATACCACCTTCATGACTTGAAAGAGAAATGCCTGCAGGTTTGGTCTGTAAGCCAGAGAGCTGAGAGAATCACTGTGAGGGCAGAAAGCTGAAGCCAAACCCAAAGGAAGAAAGGACCAACTTCAGCTGCTGTCACCCAGACACATGCAAGAGCCCTCATATCCATGAAAAACAAGAAGAAAAGAAACACACACTGGGCAAACAGTTTTTACATGCATTCTCCAAGGTTGACATATCCTGTCTGTAACATTTAAATTGTGCAGACTTCATTTCAGCTAAGGGCAGAAGTCTTTCAAAACTTAAACATAATATTGAGATAGCACAAAATTGAAAAGCAGAAATGAGAATTTGGGGAAAGTGATACAAGTTCTTACCTGCTAAACTGAGAACCACTTCTGTCTGGTAAATCACTTGGGTAAGTTCAGTTTTCTCCTGCACTATACATTTGTATGTATGTCCATCACTCTGGCTTACATTTAGCAATAGCAGAGAAAAATTGCCGTTTTCCAACCTATCCCAGAATAATTGAGTCCTGTCTTTAAAGTGAATACACTGATTTCTGTTATCATCTTGGCCAGAGATCAGTGCATGTACAACTGGACACTTGTCTTGAGAGGAATCATCAGCTATTTGCCAATATACCCGTAGATTTTTTAATTGCAAGTTTTTTTTGTTATAAATGCAACTTAATGTGGCATTGTCTCCAAGTTTACTGATGATGTTCTTCTTCTCTAGTGCAATAACTGCAAGATTAAAAGAGAGAGAGAAAAAAAGGGAGGTTACATGGGGGAAAATGTAATTATTTTCAAGTACATTCTACCACATATAGACTCCAGTATTAGTTTTATAGCAGGTGGGTGACTGTGCTCACTCCATTGTCATTCCTACCCCCAAATTTCCAGTGGCTAATTCTCTCCATGTTCATTTGCCTGTGCATTGTCCAAAGGGACCTTTTCTCTGAGAGCCAACCAGTCTTAATCATTAATCTTATCCCCATGGATACCCACATTTCACTTTGTGCACTGACTGCAGACACATATTCAAGTCCTAATGCTTTAATAAACACTTCTTTCTATTTTTTTTTAATTAAGAAAAATGCCAAACAGCTCCACTTAAACCAGAAGAAGTGGAAACATTGATAAGAAAGAGTGCTGCCATTATTTCAAGACCCAAAAAATTAAGAAGGGGAGTAAAAGCAGCATTTCTCAAAGCCAGCATGACAAAACAACCACATTTTACCGCTACTATCAATGACACCCTCTCAGCAAATACACTCACCTGGCAAACCAGCATGCCCAGATACCTCCAGCAACACATTCATTGGACATTTACATCTTGAGGGTCACTTGAGGTTAAGTCAGGATCGTATCTGGCTTCCAGAACAATTCCCCTGCCTTCCAGACTTGAGAAAAGGGGGCCTTGGCTCCATGTGAGCAAGACAAAGGCAAGAAGTGCTGACAGCTGATGCAGAAAGCACAGCTCAGTGAGTCCCACAGGGCTGGGCAGCTCTGCCCACATCCTCCCTGCTGGATCCATCACCTCCAGACCAGCAGCCAAAACCAGCTGGTACAACTGCTTGGTGGCACCGAGGCAGTGTTGGTGTTGTGAGTGTCAGGCAAGAGGGGGTCAGACATGGGGCTGGATGGGAGAGATTGCAGCTGGGGGAAGGGATTATGTGGGTGGATGATTGAGGGAAAGGAAGATAATGGGCGTGGAGGTTTGGAAATGCAGAAACAGGACATGGTAAGGTGGGAGGGAGGTGCCAATGTTAAAGGGGGATCTCTCTCTGTGAGGACTGGACTCAGAAATACGCCATCTCCACATCTGAGCTGGGCACCCTGGTCCAAAAATACCACTGAGGCAGACACAGCGCTTACCAGGCACTTAAACTCTGCAGGGGCGGGGGGCTGCGAGGAACAGGCTTGAACTGCAACACAATTCCTCGACTCAGATTCTGGGAAACCCGTTGGAACAGCAGGAAAAGTAATGTCCTGGCTAGATGGGTGCAACTCCAGGACTGGCCAGACTGCATCTGGTACAGTTTGTCCTGGTATCTGGGCCAGGGACTTTCCTTGGTGACTTTGTTGAGGTCTTTCTCAGTGATTAAGCAAGAACGGAGGAGAGAACTCTAAAATCATTTAAATATCACCAAGTGGTGCAATTTAATTCTACCTTTGTTTTGCAAGGGATATTTTAGAACCACAGTAAAAAATAAAATTACTAATAGTAGGAGTAAATTTACTACTAGTAAGTAGTAGTTACTTATTACCAATAGTAATTTTTAGTAATTAATAGTAATAGTACTATTAGTAAATTACTAATAGTAATTTACTACTAATAAGTAGTAGTTAGAAATTACTAATATTGGCTTCTTGACACCATGATGTATAATTCTACTCTTGAGTATACAGGCATGTTAGATCTGCTTATCAGCAGCTCTTACTGCTCCACTTCTAAGGCCTTTGTTGACAGAGATAAGTACACAGGGAGGTCTCTGAACCAAGCAAAACAATCTGAGCAAGAGCATCCATAAGGTCCCTTGCTGTTCTCTGCAATGAAACTGATAGAAATTGATTGTGTCTTCTTTCCCTGATGCATGTCAGAGAAACATTTCACACTGAGGAATTCTTCAGTATCTGGTAGAAAACACTGAGATGCTCGTATTGTACATTTTTCAACTACTTTGTGAATGTGGCCAAACATATTAAAGGGAGGGCAGTTTAATTTTTACTGAGTTTTTCTGAACTTACCGGCTTTCAGGATATGAAGGAGCAGTAACAGAAATCCGTACCTAAAATGAAAAGCAAACAAGTGTTACAACTGACTTTGCATCTCCGTTGTTTAAATAAGCAATAAACCCAAATTTTGATTGTTTTAATATAGTGGCAGAAGTAGGTAAATTAGGTACTGCTCCCATGTAATGCCCCATTAAGTATTTGCATTTTTGACAGCTGCAAAACTTCTGTTTATACAACTCAGCAGTGGTTTGATGACCAAGGCCACGAATAGCAGCAAAATGCACTAATATTGGAATCAGGGCAGAGGGCATGAAGCTGGTGCTGGGCCTGTCTTCTCTTCTCAAAGAATCGATTGGCTTGCTGGACAAACTGGCTCTGTGCGGGCCACTGGGAAGGACAGTGGCTGCACAGGTCAAACCCCAGGTTTTCCAATCTTCTGCTGAAATTCAAGGAGTTATGGTTTTGTCTGGTTAAAGGACAAACAGCAGCTGACCATGCTGCCCACCAGCTTGTGCACTTAGTAAAAATGCGTAAACAGGAAACCTGCTGATACTGGAGAGCTGTGCGAAGGTTTTTGCTGGGAAGAATTTGGTGTGTTTGATTACTCAGGAGGGGCAAATCTGTGCAGGAGTTTCCCCAAAGGAAAGGATGCCATAGGAAACCCAGTTTAACCCATCTATAAAGTCCAAGTGATTTAACTGTCATCCCACAGGAAGGAGGAAGTTTAAGGAAGATAAATGGGCAGCATTTCCCTTTGAGTTACTTTAAAATAGCCTTTCACCTCTGCACCTAGTTACACGTTGTGCTGTCCTTCCTCCAGACTGCAGTAGGAAGGGAAAGAAAGATGATGGAAAGGCTTTGGAATGGGAGCTGTGTGGCTGCAGTTTCCCACCTTGGTACTGCCCCAGGGGCAATAAGGCTGCCAAGCTGAGCTGTCGGGCAGAGTGACAGGAGCACTGGGCTGTCACCAGCGCCCCCAGCTCACCCTTCAAGCAGGACTGAGGGGCCACACTACCCAGGTACAGCTGGCTCCCTTCCTCGGTGTGCTCAGCCCTCAGGCACTGAGCCCTGGGCTGGGGCAAAGGGGCAGCTGCTCCCAGCAGGCCATTTCTATCCAGGACTGAGCTCCAGAGTCTCCCACCCAGACCGGTCACTGCCCTCCCTCCAAGCCAACACTGCCCTGCCTGGCCCTCCTCCCTCCAAGCCCTAACCTGAGCTCACTCCCCAGCAGCCATTTCTCACTTTGTCGTGCTTTACAAAATCCCCTCTCTTCCAGGCTGGCTGCCCTTTCCTCACAGCTTCTGCTCCTTTGTCCATTCATAGACCACTTCTGAGGCACAGCTTTGCCTCTGCCCAGCTTTACTCCCACCACCTGCCAGGGCACAGCTTGGGGATCCCCTGCTGCAGAGGAGTGTCTCTAACTCCCACTGGCCCACCAAGAAAATGATCATCTTCCCAAACATATTCAGCTTCCCATGCAGAAAGCAGAGGACATTCCTGACACAAAACCTATTAGCCCCATTTCCAGAGACTGAGATGGAGAAACTGTACGGCAGAACCAGTCTGAACTATATGATTTTTTTGTATAAAGAAAACACTTTATTTTCTTTTTCTATGTCCTTTGAAATGGTTTGATAGATGAGGCTTGAAAAGTTTAAGTGGATGCCCAGTGTGGAAAATTTCTGCCCTATTACTTCAGTAAATCTGGATCAGTCTCAAAGGAAGTCTCCCAAGGAAGCACACCTAAACATTCTGTTCTGTCTCTGACAGTGGCTGTTACACGTGGATTTGTATTTTATTCCTGTTGTAGTTTGTGCACTGTGCAGAAGTCATCACTTTTGTGCCAGGCTTGTTGAGGTCTGTCTTGGCACGCTTAGCTCATGTAGTCCTCAATCTTTCTTAATCCCGTGCCTGTGTTTGTTTTATTATTCCCCACCCAAGTAAGAAGCTATGGATATAGCAACTCATTTGAATAGCATGATAACAATAACTGACTGATCTTTTTGGGACTCCCTAGGGAATTTCCGACAGTAGGCATTTGCTAATGCCAACAGACATTTAGATATTCAGCCAGAACTGATTCTCATATGTGTGTATACAAAGTGGATCTTGATTTCTTATTTTAATAAGTGATGCCACAGTCAAGGTTGGACAGACCCAGAGATGCCTTATCCTCCTACTTGGAGGAAGCTGCAGCTGTGGTTTGTGGGAGCAGTGTCAACCCATGATGATCCCCTGGAATAGCTATAATTCCAAGCTTCAACTGGAAAAAGGGAGAAATGCTCTGCCTGCAGAGAAATCTCCCTTTTGCCCTCTACATTGACTCAGCTCCTGGGTCCATCACACTAGCAGTGAGCTTAATTAAGTGCTGGTATAGCTGCACTACCTTCTTTGGGTTTTGCTCTCCTAATTTTTAAAAAAATATTTTAATTTTTAACTTTTTCAATTCTTTCCCACACCTTCCTCTTCTGCAAGTTTTTTAAAATGCCATGTGAAACAGGAGAAAGTTGCACTTCCCCTTTTGTACACCCTTGCTGAGTGAGATGACTCTTCCCACCAGGACCTCAACTGTTTCATCACTACTCATCCTAAAGCCATGGGATGTTGCTGCTGTGGCACACTCTAGCCAGGCACGAGATATCCTGATGCTTGCAACAACAGCTTTGGGGGCTTAGCTCCATGGCTGAGACCCACCTTGTCCCCTAACCTTGTGGCGACACGGCTCTTCTCGATCTGCAGGTGCCCTAAGCCGGTCACTGCTGAGCTCTTCTTACCTGCTGTAAATCAGTGCTACCCTGTGTCACGGTAGGACACGAAATAGATTGGCTCCATAGAGTTGTCAGAAGAGAAAGAAGGCTTTATTTACAATTTTAACTGTTTCTTTTATAGCATGTTGCGCTAAAAAGGTCTATTATTGGTCCATGGGACTGACACTTCTCTCCATTGGTTAAGTAATAGGAAACAACACCTGGGGACAGCTGTTATGGGAAAAATAACATGGGACTGACACTTCTCTCCATTGGTTAAGTAATAGGAAACAACACTTGGGGACAGCTGTTATGGGAAAAATAACACTGTTTACTTGACCTGTTGTGAGAAATGGAGAGAGACGTTTTGAAAAGAGAATACTGTTGACAGCATTCCCTTGGGAAAGGAGCTAGCAACAGTTAGCAAGCTAAAAATTCAGACTCAGAAATGTCAAGCCCACAACCTTGCGCAACCAAACCCAGGTGAGTCCTACCCCATCGCGACCCTTCCGATGAAAATATCCGTGAAAGGCCCGCTCATTGCCTGGAGCCCTCTCCGGCCGCGCACGGTCGGGGATCCCCTGCCCGGGCTGGCGGGGAGCTCCGGCGGCTCCCGGCTCCCCGCCCGCTCCCGAGGATCTGGGATCGCAGCCGGCGGGCGGGCCCCGCTCCGCAGCCTGTCCCGGCCCCGGGGGTCGCCCCTGACTCCAGTTAAGCGGCCCCAACC
Source organism: Donacobius atricapilla (assembly GCA_013397315.1). NCBI lineage: Eukaryota > Metazoa > Chordata > Aves > Passeriformes > Mimidae > Donacobius > Donacobius atricapilla. Next base: position 578,641 of record WBMY01010620.1, on the reverse strand, counting down.
CCGGCCAGCGCTTTCCCTGCCCAGCGCAGCAGCAAAGCTCGCCTTTCCCCAAGGGGGACGCGCATCCCTGCCTGCCTGCCCGCGGAGCGGCCGCCGCTTCCCCCCTCAAGCGCGCACGGAGCGGCAGCAGCGACCCTTCCCCCGCGGCCCCACTCACCCTCGCGGCTCCATCGTGCCCGACCGAGGCCAACCAGCCGTGCCGAGCCGTGCCGTGCCGAGCCGAGCGCCTGCTGCCCGCCTCGCACCCTTCCCTTTCCCTCCCCCGCCGGCGGTTTCCGCCCTGCGCGGTCCCTCAGCGCGGAGCGGGCACCGGCCCAGCCCAGCCCAGCCCGGCCTGGCGGCCTCAGGTGCCTGCTGCCTATCCCCGCTAGCCCCTTTGCAGAGCCTGCCGGGCTGGGGGCCGCGGGATGGGGGTTCCCTCCTCCCGCAGATCGCTAAAAATTCAGACTCAAATCCTTCTATCTCCGCAAATCCGTGTCCCCTGCTGTCCCCTCGGCGCTGCGGGCAGCCAGGGCCGCGCAGCTTTTGTCCCACAGCGGTGTCCTCTGGGCTCTGCCAGGCGCCGGAGCGGCCCCCGAGCCCCGGGGCAGGGCCGGGACTGCAGCCGGCACCTCCGAGGATCCCGCCTGGGAAGCGGGAAAGTTGCGTTTCGAAGCACACGCAGGTGCATGTTTGCGCAAATAGCGTGTTTAGTCTATATTTGTATTTTGTGAGAAGCTGAGCGGGATTTGATGGAGAACAGAACGGCACCTGGAGCTTTCCTAGGGGTGTTGGTGAGGGGGTGTTTTGGCACCACCCGGGTGTTTAAAAGCTGCGGTTCTCGGTCTCGGCGGTTTCATTTTTGGCTCCGCAGCAGTGGCTGTGTTTGCCTTGTTTGCTGTCAGGGGCTTCAACCCAGCTGGGACCTCTTTGCCAACGCGAGTGTTGGTGACACACAGCACAAGGCTGTCACAGCCTCAGTGGTTAGCGTCTGCCGCGTTAATGTTTTATTTTTTTCTTGGTTTTAGTGGCCCTGGGAATGAGATTACGTTGCGCACGATGAACACGAAACTCTGAGGTTGTGCAAGACCCGCAGATCTCAACGCCATTTCCGCTTCCAGCCAGCAGCAAGAAGGGGGATTTCAGTTTTGGGTCTTAAAGCTGACGCTGCTTCAGCCTCTCTGTGTGTCACCGATAGCAGCAAATCAGTGACCAGTTCGGGAGGGTAGGCTTAAATTTGTGCTAAATTTAAAGGAAGATGAACGTTCCGATGGAATTATGCCTGAATCAGAACATATTTGCATCTGCCAGTTCATGTCTTTCACTGAAATATTTCCTGACGGGATATCTTAGCTTGGGAACTATTCTTTTGATATTTTAGGTATTGTTATTAATACCAGGCATTTGGTGAATGGGGATGCACATGGAATCAGTTCTTTGTGGTTAAAATCTTTCTGAGTTTAAAATTTTGTGAGTTTATATGACTTTTTACAATTCTGCATATAATTTTTTTTCTTTCTAAGATGCATAATGTGAAAGAACTCTTCTGGTGTTCTTTGCAATGGTTTCTATTCTGCTTTTTTCATACACATGGACTAGTTTTGGTGGAAAGAAATTTCCCAATAAGCAAGAAAGGCAAATGTGTCTCCATAGCCAGGAATCTCTTTAGAATTTGGAAAGGTCAGGTTGCAAACCTCTATGCTGCCTGCATCAGACTTTTGAATATAGATTGCCTGATGAATTTTTAATCTATAAGGCAACCTTTTTCCCTTCAAATGGTGTTTATGAAGGATCAGCCTTAGGCAGTCCTAACTTGCCCCCACCTGCAGAATTCCTCAGAGGACATGAAATGTTAGGATGTTCTTCTGCCAGTGACCCCATTCCTATGGCACACTCTGAACAACCCTGTGGTTAATAAAAGCAGGCTCTCACGGCTAAATCATTGCCATTACGTATAAGATGTTTCCTACCACACAAGCAAAAAAAGAGAATCAACTGCAGCTGATATGGTTCCTTGTATTTACGCTGAATAGCATACAATAAAAATGTATTTTTAATCTTTTGAACACAGATCTGTTAATATGGCATTTGCTAGCAATAAGCCGGGGTATTTGACTCAAGGTCACAGGAGAGACATCAGTGACATGATCTTTGCCCTACAAGTATCCCATCATAAATAAGATGAGCAATAACAGACAAGGGTTTTTGAAAAGCCTGTGTGACGTTTTCATCAGAGATGTGACTCCTCGTTCCTATTATCCTACATTTATAGAAAAATTCAGACGGAGGCAGCTGAGTTCCTAGAGTGATTTAAAAAACACCCTAATTGTTGATGGCTAATTTGTCCTCTCTTTAGTGTGGACACACATCTTGACACAAAGCATCTAAGGCTGGCAGGAGAAGAAAGTAACTCCTATAGCTTGTGTGTGGCAAGTATGTTGCCTACGGACTTTGAAACTAGAAACATTGGGAAGATTTGGGGGAAAAAAGAGAGGAAAATAATATCCCAGTTTTTGGGGGCTCTTAGACAAAGTGAGAGAGTTGTTTGTTTTCAAATGTGTGTCATGCAAAGAGAACCGGTGGATCTGCAAAACACCCATCTCATTAATACGGTAGTTGAGAATCCAGAGTGACTTGGTTTTGTGAAACAGAGACATACCTCTCTCGGTTTATGTAGAAGAAAAAAAAACATCTCAGACAGATTGAACACCTCTGGGGACAGGAAAAAGGGGTGACATGGCTGTGTGTGGTGTGCAGAACTTCAACTGTGTTTGGAGTCAGACAGCCATGAAAGAAATGCTGTGACACCTGAAATATATCACATCCTTATGGAATGGTGTCCACAAATCTCTGGCTTTTCCGTTGTGGAGGTTTCATTGCATGACACTAAAGCCTTACTAAAGTAAAGTATGACTTGCAACTGAGAAAAAATTCAAGAGAGAAATCACAGTAGCTTTGGCCACTTGTGCAATTTTATGTAGGGATAAAGAACAAAAGAAGGTACAAGGCATGAATGATTTTGCAACACTTTTCCAACATTTTTTCTCTGCCTACAGAGAAATTAGTAGAATTAGCAAATGGAAGAGGGACACTTAATCGAGGATGAGAGGAGAACAGTGGACAAACACAAATATTTTCCTTAACTAGTAGAGACAGTGGAGTAAGACAGCAAAGCTGACTGCTAAGAACAGTCTGGTGATGACGGAAAATATGCAATTGCAGTTAAAGTATCTTGTGATTCTGAGAAAATAACTTGGGAGAAGTGAATGGACAAAGAGGAAACAATAGTCTGCCTGTTTGTTCTCTAGTTCACATTTTGTTGTCATACCAGGAACACAGGAATTGGCCAAAAATATAACTTTTAACACCCAAATTCCAAGATTGTTCCATGCAAAAGAGGAAACCTGTAGCCCTGTAAAACACATGTTTTGGGCAAAATGTGCTCTGTGTGTGTGGCAGCAATGGCAATCCATTTATTTATACCCAGAGAAGGAAAGTACTGTGTTATATTTAGTTATGTTGTTAGAAAGGAGCGCTGGTATTCACAGTTCTTTATTAGTTGTGCATGCTGAGATAGTTGATTTCCTGTTGTTTTACGAATAGCAAGGGAATAACTCCCTTGGCAATACTTTTCCCAGCTCACTGTGTGTGAGCATGTTACTGTCATTGCTGAAATGTCTCTTGAGCCTCTTGCATTCAGGCCATATTATCCTCTGTGGAATGATTCCAAAGAGAAGAGTGCTCTTGCTGTCTGAATTGCCCTCTGCTCCTTTGCTCAGTTTCATTTCTGCCAGATATCCTTTGGTCTGATCATTTGCTCAGGACACTAGGAAATGCATCAAAGATTCTGTCTGGGAATAGATTTCACAGGTTTTAGAGTGTGAAATGCCTTCTGGAGAAGGGTTACTTCCCTTTGCCCAGGTTCACTTCATTGACTATAAGAATGACAAGAGAGGGAGCACAGCTGAATAAACTCAACCTAAAGCCAGAAGCAGATGCCTTTAGCTGAGGAAGAGTAGGACCAGCTTGTCTGAAACCATCCAGCAGAAGTTTTCCTTCTCCAACAGGAAGTTGTTAGTTTTGAGGACAACTTCTTCAGCATGGCATTTCTGATCCCACATAACACATAGAGCATTGGAAATCCTCTGAGCAATTAAAAAAAACCCATCACAGCTAAACCTGGATCCCAGTGACTGACAAACTCTCTACAGAGAGCATGAAGAGGGAGCCCATGGCGCATACATTGGCTGCTCTCTGGTTAAAACTAAAACATAAAGGTACTTAGAACCTATCAAAACTAATTTCAAACCTCAGCCTTCCCAAACTGTGGTAAGAAGTCCATAAAATGCCCTACAATTAAGGTATCTTTTTGTTTGTGGTCATGGTGATCTTCTGTGAGAACTAATGAAATGTTCAGAGAAAATACTTAAGAGCCATCGTGGCAATATCTGAACAGGCGAAACATTTTTCAAGTGCAAACACAATTATGTAAAGTCTCAAGACTAATACTTGCTTTAAGGAGATAAAATGCAGCGGAGGTATTTGCTGTACAAATTACAGATTTTGGTTTCATATCTCACTGAATATCAAGAATTTTTTAGAAGCAGATTAAAAGAAAAAGATACTATCCCTACTTGTATAGATATAATTGTAACTTGCTTATGATTATCACTATGTCAACGTAACTGTTAAAATAAATGAGCTCTGATTTGAATTTATAAAACATATTAAGCAGGGGTTTGAAAACTGATACTGTGTTCCAAATCTAAATGAACTTTATAGAAAGCTATTCTAAGAACAGGTATAGCAAAAAAAGATCTTAACACTACACTAGAAAGTAAATATGTATCTGTCCTGCTCTAAGCCATTGCCATGAAGTAAAGAATCTAGCAAATTTTGGAAATCAGTCTCCGATATGAAAATATTGCCTTTTGAAGAAAAACAGCTGTATTCCTGGATACAATAGTGTCAGAGCAAAACAGTGCCAATTACATACCAAAAGTAATGCTTTAATATTATCTTTAGAAATTAAAAAAAAAAAAATAGAAAAGTGTTTATTTCTCCTCGTAGCACAGTTGAATAGGAAACGATGTAATGCAACAGGATGTGATATGGGTGCCGATTAGTGAGAAAAGGGAACTGAAATCTGGATGACTTAATATTGTTTATTGAATTATTTGTTAAAATATGGTACTACTACTAGGATTTGATGAGAACTGTAGTTTTATTTTATTGTAAAAAGCTGGTATGGCCCTTAACTCAAAAAATTCCCTCTGATACCACTTGCAATACAAAGTGTGGATGTAGTGTAGTGTGGCACTTGGGTTTTTGAAAATGTGCTTGCAGGACAGATGAGTGGTTGAGCTGAATTCCCTAAAAGCCCTGTATTTCAGGAGGTGTAGTGGTGAGGACATTAAGCCTGATTCCATAATGGGTTAGAGGCAGGTCAGTAGCTGTCAGTACAACGAGTACAGGTGGGGATCCTGTGGATGCTGCCGTTTTTTGTGTGTGCTGCCATGCCATGAAATGCAGCCATGGAAGCGCTGCCTCTTTCTTCTATTCACAGCAGGACAGGGCTCACCCCAGAAAGTAAAAAAGGAGTAATATTGCATGGCTCATCAGCTGGTGATGAGCTGTCCAACATCTTCCTCCAGGCCCTGGTGCTCAACTTCTTGCATCATTGATTACATATATGTAACGTTTTGTAATGTTTTAATTCTGACTTCCCTCACCTCTTTACTTCTTTTTTTTTTTCCGAGCACTTGTCTCTAGCTAATGTTGCAGTATGGTCTCTTTGTCCTTTTCCCATCACTGATGTTGGTGTGATGTAATGAAGGCAAGATTTGGTGGAGCAGCACACACTGCTGTACCAGTTGCAACTCAGAGAGAGAGAAGTGGGTTTTATTTCTCAGTTTTGTTTTCAGATCATTGATTACCACTTTATTTTGCAGAGAGAGGGAGAGAGAGAGAGAGAAAGAAAGATAGAAAGAAAGAAAGAGAGAGAGAGAAAGAAAGAATCTACCTCAGAGCTGTAGGTGCTCCTGTGCCAGGTGAAGGCAATAATGTGATCTTTGTCTAGGCACATTCCAGAGATAATACACTCTGATTTTCATTTCTGAAGGGGAAATTTCAAAGACTCAGCTCTTTTGTTTGAAAAGCAGTCATCATCTGTCATAACTTGATGATATTTAAAGTGAGTTTTTACCTTTAATGATGCAGAAACAATTTTTCCTGGGGTGAAGAAGGACGTTATCTGGCAGGATGTCAGCTGCTCGGCAAACACTGACCATTCTGATGTTACTTCCCTGAAATACTCCAGAAAGCAGTGAAAAGGATCTGAACATTGCCATTCATCTACACACTCTTGGGTGGTCATGCTGCACAGCCAGCGCTGTGAAGCAAACACCGACCCCTGACTTTGTGACAGCTGAGGGGACCTTGCTCCAGAGGGTGCTGGACATTCCTGCTCTGCCATCTGGCTCCAGCCCTTCAGCTTCCCCAGGCATCAGCACTTCTGGGACCTGCTCCTGGGGCAGTTGGTTTCAGCCACAACACTCCCTTTGCTGCAAAGGACAAAGGAAAACCCCCCAGTTTGCTTTCTGAACATGCTGCAGAATAAGAAAGCTGGCTGTCCCCCAAGGCTGACTGACATCCCTGCCACCTCCACCCAGGCTCCTTCAGACTTCATCCTTCTGATCCCAAAGGCAGTAGCAGAGGAAAGAGCAGCTGGAGACTCTGGCATATTTGCTCTCACAGGCACCTCACTCACCTCCTGTCTTGTTTGGGATCTATGTTTGTTCTGGTGACTTGGCAGAGGCTGAAGGACCATTTAATCTGCTACTTTAACTCTTCCAAGCCACCAAAGGGCCCTGAGCTCTTCAGCAAATGCTTGGCGAGAGCATTGCCTCCAGAAAGAACTCTGGGTTTAACCTACAACCCCAAGACAAACACATCCACATGGATCTGTTATGTCAGTCAGTGGCTCATTTCCAGACCTTATTGTTCTTACTCTTAACAACTTATTCTTCACTCTCCCATGGCAGTGGCCTGGATTTGCTTCCAGTCTTTGGTTTTCCTTCTCATTTCTGTGCTGGAGTGCAGAGCCTTGCTAGAGTGACTACCTCCTCTCTCCTCTCCCTCAGCCAGCCATTTGATGGGCTTTGTGCCACAGCATTGCACTGAAATACATTTCTGGTTTTTGTGAACAGTGGCCTTTCATTGCATTTCTTGCTTTTCTGCAGCTTGAGGAATTATTGACATGGTCTGTTCTTCACCCGTACAGCAGTGCAGCTAAGGGTGGAATAGAACCCAAATTCAAAGGCAGTTCAATGAATGAGCCAGTACAACAGGACTGATGTGCTTTAAATGTGCAGAATCAGGTCCTTTGCCTCTACTCCGTCAGAGGAACAACATATCAGACAAATTTAAAGTCTATAAACACTTGTGTCTATTCTTAGCAGGGCATTGAAAGTGCTGTCTTCACTGTGCTGTTAACAGGCTGGCTCTTCCCAAAATGCTAAGTGGAAGATGGAAAAAGAAGAACAGAAAGGCAGGCAGACATACAAAATCCTGGTAAACCCACTTTTAAGACCAGATGACTTGCATAAATAAGCTGAAATTAGGCTCTGAGTTAAATGCTGTAGAAACTGATTTCGTGAGAAGGACAGCCCAGAGTTCAGCTTTTCCTCCATTGTCTTTATTATTTTGCTGTGCCTTAGGAAAAACAGGTCTCCAGTTTTGTTATTTTAAAAATGCAAATAATTTGCTCTTCTGAATGCTAGACAATTTTTAAAGAGTCTTAAGTACATACATTTGAAATGTTCTTGGTTGTACAGGAAGTTATTTTTGATTGATTTTGGTTTTTTTTTTTTAAGTGTGCTAATTCATGTTCTAAGTGGAAACAAGGAAATATTGCCTTTGTAAAGACAAATATCTATTTCATTATTGAAAGCCCAGGACAGTCATTCAGCCTTTGAGGTCTGAGGTTACTGAGAGATGTTTTAAGATTGTATTCTGAATGTTTAAGAGATTACAGGCTTAGTTTTCTAGAGCACCTGTTAAATTTCTCTATAGTGTGAACGAGTTGTAATCCCTTTCATTCTCCTCTTTGAGTGTGTTTATATTAGCAGGATCTGTCTAAGTCTGCTATTCTGCAACAAATAGGATTAACGGGCTGTCTGGTCCTGCTGTACCTCAGCTGGGGTGCAGAAATGTGCATTTCTCTTCCTCTCATGAGCATGTTTGTGTGTGTTTGGTGCACAGCAGGACCACGAATGAAGGACTGCTGATGGATGTGCAGCTGTGTCCCTCCTCCGTCCTCCCTCTCAAATCCTCAGGAGAATTTTTAGGAGCAAAAAAGCTGCTGAGCAATGTTTGGACCTTCTCTGAATGTTTTAGGGACTGACTCATCTCAGCAGTGGTTGTTTCCCTTGTTCAAATCAGTTTTATTTCCCAAAGTTGGCCACCTCAAAGTTTGTGCTGTCGCACATCTCCCTCAAAAGTTGTGTTTGTTTAATGTCCGTTGTTAGAATGTAGTGTGTTTTGGCTGTGGGAGAGGAAACAACAGATGATTACAGACTTTCGGGAAGGAATTTGCAAGGCAACTTGTCTATGAACTAAAGAAAATTTGGGATTATTTTTCTTGTCCTAGTGGTTTTCACTCCCACTCAGTGTGGGAGTATACATCAACCTTGATAAAAAAGAGCATTGTCCTTACAGCTCATAAGACTGCCCTAGAGAAAGTATTGGGGTTTTAAAGCTTTGTGGGCTTTGTTTCTGTTTTTTATTTTTGTTTTCATTTTTGTTTTTAATGGACCAGACTGGGCATTCACTTAATTTTAGGGAAGGGAAGGAATCCCAGTTCTCTTGCATGCTACTCATATGTCTACACAGCAGATGCAATCCAGACTGTGCCCTGCTTTCAGAATATCAGGACAATAGCAGGGGAAATGCCTGTATGTGTTCACATGCGCATGGATCCACAAGAAATGTATGATGACATTGTTAAAAAGCTGTATCTTTCCCTCGAACATTTCATTTTTGAGAACTTCTGCCCATGAGCACAGGAGGTTAGAAAAGAAAGCAGTGGGAATGAAAACCACATTGAATAAATACAATGGCAGGACAGCACACATCACCGAGGCAACTCAAAATTCAGCAGACATTTACCTTTTACTTTGTTCTCTGCATTCCACACTGTTATAAATGAATCCGCCAATTTAATGATTAAAAGAATTTATTAAATAATCAAAGTAAAATTGGAAAAAGCCACAAGCAAAACAGCACCGAGCTGGGTGATTGGTGCTGGGTGAGCCGGGTTCGGACCGCTCCGTACCCCTGTAGTTCACTAAATACTGTCCCCACAGTGTCTTTTTTATACTATTTTCAGACTTCACAAGATACTGGGGGGGAGTCTCTTCCTGCTTCCTCTGCTGATCTTGTCCTTTTTCAGGTATTAATGCATGTTTTCTCTTGTGGCCACTTCTGACAAAGAGTGTCTCGGAATACCCCTATCGCTGGAATCTTGTTAGACAATAATCCTCTCGAATATCTTTTTCTGGTGACAAATATTCATCTTATCATTAATACATATTGCTGGTGTTTTGCCAGATGAAATAATCCTCCAGAATACCCTTCTTTTGAGACAGGAATTCATCATCCCTGGTAGCGAATACCTTTCCTCTTATCACCTGGTGCACTTTGCTCTTTCCCATTACTCAGTTTCCATTAAAAGATACTGTAGTTTTAGTCCTTAGCACGAATTTATTCTAAATCATATATTACACATACAGAGATTTTTCACCCAGATTCCAATCTGCTGGAATAAAAAAATGCAAGCTCATGTGAGGTGAGAGCGCTCAAATTTCCCTCTTGGTGCTGATCTCCCCATCCAAACCCCTGTTTTTCCAGGCGGGCCTCTGCAGGGTTCTCCTGGAATCACAGTTGGAAGGGTCTCAGTGGAGCATGCACGCAGAGCCGCTTCCTGTGCCTGCTGGCTCCTCGCATGGGCTGCCCAGGCCCGCCCACCCACACAGCCACGAAAGCAGAACAAGTGTGAAAACAGGCAGAAATGGTGAAGTGGCCACTTGGTGACGCAATGGAAAATGCTGTATGGAGTATGGCGCGCTTCTAAATAAGCACGGCCAGGATCTGCAGGGATGTGTGAAAGTGTGAGTGCCTGAGTCATACATGGTGAGACTGATGGAGGGCATCCCTTCCTAATGGGAATGTTGCTAGCAGTGGAAATCATTTAAGAATATCTGGAATAATTCTGTCCCTGAAATTTGGAGGGATTTAATTTAAATCTGCTGTTTGGACCCACAATACCAGATATATCTCTGTTATATATTGCAAATGTTTTTAACTTTATTACCTCCTTGGGATTAATCAAGTCCATTCATTTCTAAATAGGATTCCTTGCCAGTAATTTTTTTTTTTCCCAGCCAGTATCAGACTTCAGTAAGTTATTTGGACTGTTTATGTCCTCATGGCTCCTAAATGTATTTGTTCCTGTATTACCTCCCAACAGTGTGTTTTAATTGTTTCTGAGAATCTTATCTTTTGGTTCATGACTATGGCTTTGTGTGGAGCCAGTCCAGTATGGTCTTGCCCAACCAGAAGGCATCCATTTGGCGTTCTTCTAATTCCCACTGGAAGGATCAAAATATTTGGAAAGCCATTAAAAGGAAAGCAAGTCCTGCAGTGGAGAACATCCCCTGCTCTGGTACCACAGCCCTAAGCATTTTCGAGTTATATTTTGTAGAAAATATTAACTTTCCGCTGACTACTGGCAGCCTGAAAAAGTGTCTAAGAAGTGTGTCCTAAAGTTGCTATAGCAATTGGTAGTGTTTTCCCGGGGTTGTGCTGAGGTCCAGCTGTTGAACACAGGGTTGGCCTCATGGCTGGGCTGCCTTTGACGCTGTGTTCAGAGACGGGCAGGGTTTTTACTGTGCTGAGGGGGAGAGAGGTCTGTGAGGCTGGTCGCTGCCTGCACTGACACCTCAGCAACAGGCTTTGCCAAAAGGTGATGGACTTTGAGCCAGGGATAAGGCCATGAGGTGAATTAGTTGGGGGCCAACATCAAGAAGCAGCGACAGAGCTCAGTCTCCTCCCAGCTGGTAGGGGTGCTTGCTTTGAGAGTGTTTTGTATCGCCTTTCCTCAAGTCCTGAAAGCAATTATCTCTAATAATTGACCAGTAAAATAATAATGTAGCTGTAATTTAATGTGATTGCTTTGGTACTATGTCTGCTTCTCAACTGTTGCCAGACCGGATATGAATTGAAGTTGCTCAGAACAAAACAGTAACGTACAGATGGAATTGTACCAGTTACATTGACTTTATTTTCTGTTTTCCTGTCAGCTCTCAGGAGATTATATTTTCTAAATATTATCCTCTTTCTATTCAGATATGAAAAACCTTGCAATTATACCATTAGAAGCAAGATAAAACACTTTCAGGTATGTTTATAGGATGATTTATAAACTTGTGGACTAAGAAATCATGTTCATTTCTCTGACTCACAATCCTGAAATGTTTCTCAAAATGTATCACATTTTACTATCCTAACCTATAAATAATCATTATTTTGGTAAGCCTTTGAAAAGATTAAAGAGAAAGAATATTTTTATATGTTAGTATTTATGTAAAAGACCTGATGGCTACTGATGGAGGTTTCCCCCCTCCAGGCAAGTAGGCTTTGTAACTGAGGACACACAGGGGTCAGTGGGACTGCCTCAATAAAAGATTTACAGAATCAAGACTCAGTGTTCTACAAAGTCAACACAAAGGTCAGCATAGCCAGTCTCTGAGTAGCTAATGAAATAACTTAAAACCAATCTCATCCTCATGTCAAATAAAGACAATAATGTGGTTGTGGAAGGAAAAAGAAAAAGTGTGGGGTTTTTTATGTGCATTGGAAGAAATATGAATAAGGAAAGCTGCTTCAGTCTAGATCTGAATCAAGATCATTAGGAGTCAAATAGATCTTATTTACATAAGTGAAATCTAAACCAGGACTTAATAGGGAAATGATACAGAAATCTCATAAATTTTGGATAGCCCTTGACCTGAGAGACAGTCTGTTTTAGTCCGTTTACATATCTACTATATATTTGTAAATATTAATTGAGCAGTTCTTATAGCACCAGAGGGATTATTTGTCCAAGCCAGGAAAGAATTTCTTAGGTCTATATTCTAAGCATGCCAACACACAGTGTTATGAAAATTCTATTGTATTAAGAATGTTTACTATCCTTCTAAAGGCATTTTAAAAGAATGTTTTCATAGTGACTGTGGTAGAAGTAGACACTGAAACTTAGTCATAGTTGCGCCCAAACAAACACTATCTGCTTGTGATTTAGCTAAATAAAAATGTGACCTTATTGTCTTAGATCAGCTTTGAAGAACTAAAATAAACATATTTTATTTATTGTAAAGGGTTAAAGTTTGAAACTGGGCAGAAACACCAAACGATGTAGTGGTTTCACATTCACCGAATTTGTTTTGTTAAATTTAGTGTAGTGGTCTATTTTTCCACTATGGAATAGGATTAGAAGAAAGGCAAAACAGGCTTAACTTAAAGATAGAAACAGTTAGATTTATTAACACACACTGAAACGAGAACAAAAAGAAAATGGAACCTTTTTAAAAGCACTTCCCTCCTCCCTCCAATACTTTACTTTTCCACAAAACAATGTAAAGAGACAGAAATCAGAACTCTAGGTCAGTACCACTTACAAAATAGTCTTTCATTCAGTCTTTGAGAGAGACAAGTCCCACCTGATTTTGTTCTGGTAACTTTCCACAAGAGGCACAGTCTGTTTGTAGCTTCCAGCTCCCACAAAAGCAGCCTGCCCAAGAATCTGCATTTGTGAGCTTCCCAAAACGTAGCCTTTCCCATGATTACATATGGGCTGTGGACTTACACGTGGGGTTTCGCCTTTTAAAGATGCACAGCTCCACAACAAAGGATTTCTCATTCTTCACTGGTGATGAGGATTCAAACATCTCATAGGATCACTAGGTTACAATTTCTAATTCAATATCCACTCAGTAAAATCACAGACACCTTTGCTTGAATCCACAAAATCATCTCCCCATTCTTAGTCCACCATTTAAAGGAATATTACAGTCTGTTACCATAAATCAAAGGAGATTTACAGCCTAGAACTAAGGCAACTTGTCATCTCTTCCACTTAAGAAGTCATTTTTTCTTTACTGGCTTTGATATCTTCTTATTGTCCTTTGCATATCTCCAATTTGGCCTTTCCTCTCTCTTTGAGAAGGGTTAGAGTTTAAAAAGTCTCAGTCCGTGCTGGGAAAGAGTTATGTCCTGCCTGGGCCTGCAGATGGCCTGGTGATCTCTGCCAGGGTGGCATCTGTGAAAACCTCGCATCCACGTCAGTGTAGAAAAACTCAGAAATGATGGGCCGGATCTTCTCTCCCCTCCACCCCTTGGTCTCATGGGGTGGGTTTGGCCCAGCCTGGGCTCGGTGCTGCTCTCCGGGGCCCCAGGGAGGATCATCTCCCTCGGCCCGGCCGGCGGCGTGGTGCAGGCTGTAGGATGGGCTGGATGTCAGCAGCCGTGGCTCCCCTTTCTCTGCTGGCTCTGCTGGGCTCGGGGACCCGGCTCAGCTCCAGCCAGGGCCAGCCCCGGCACGGCCGCTCCAGCCCGGCCCCGGGATGGTGGGGCCTAAGCCGGGCCCTGCTGCTGCTCCCCCCTCATGGCAGGCCCAGGGCGAAAGAGGACAGCCTCCCAAAATCCCACCTGTATTTAAAGCCGTGTGTCCCAGAGGTGTACGCTTGTATCTGATTGGCTATTCTGGCTGTCAGTTTTAAAGAAGATCATTCATTGTTTATTTCCATGCATGCCGAACCAATACATTTATCAAGGGAAGAGTTCAAAATTATTTAATAGGATTTTTATAGCTTACCAAGTTTAGGGCAGTAAAGAGCAACTGCTTTTTTTTTGCAGTTTATGTGATAATTTCATTCATTATGAGATGTAGTTAGGGGAAGAGACTTGCTTTCAAAAAAAACCCCATAAATTCTGGGAATGCTGGAAATGTAAGGCAGTCTTGTCTGGAATATAATTACTATCTCTGCCATCTCAAGAAATACCTTTGGTTCTTTCAGCCTGAGGACAATACTATGAAGTTGCAGACAAGGTGAGGAAAATTTTAGAAGTCCCAAGCCAAGTCCAGTGGTCAACCAGAGGTTCAGATCCTAATATGGTGCTAAAGTACCTGTAGATAACAGGGTAGGCTTTATTCTTCAATAGTAACCTAGGAGGATGGTGGGAATAGCTGGCTGTTTCACCAGAAAAAGTAGGGCCAGAAGTGAGAACTCTTGAACCTACACAAACTCCCTGGCTGGTCACCTTTGAGCAGGTGATGTTTCATTTCCCGTGATTATCCAGTTCTGGATGTTCTCTGTGTGAGATCTCTGTATGGTCAAGGCTTTTGTATTTAAAAAAAAGAAAAATACACAGTTGTGTGCAACTCTTAGGCTACAGTGTCAGCCAGGTTTTCATATCGTGAGGAGCATTGGACATAATCTTAGTACTGTGGGCTGGATAGGTCAACACCCTTCTCTGGTGAAGAGATTCCTTCTGAGGCCAACACGAGCACGTGGCTTTCATGCTTTCTAAGAATCAGCATCCCAACTCTGTGGGGATGGGCTTCTCCAACAAATAACACTGTAATACCAGAGATAAATCTGTAGTGCTTTAAATTGTGTGGGAGGTTTATAGTTCTTTTAATATCAGATACAGAGCTGTTTCTGGTGTTGAAGAACTGTCATTAGGAACATCTGTTTCTCATAAAAGCATTGAAATTCTTGAAGAAATAGGTGCTGGAAAGTGATAAACACACAACATACTGAAATCTGAGTGTATTCACTTTATTAATTCCTATAAGTGCATCAAAACTAGAAACACAGTCAGATGCCTGTGGCATGCACAGACTCTGTGGTTGCGTTTGTGCTGTTCTGAAGTCACTTTAGCATTAATCCATAACAGACTTAGGCCAAGAACTTTGTCTAAGACTTCCCACAGCCAAGAATGTTCAGATGTGAATCCCAGTGTAATATGAGATCAGTCTGCGTGAGATGGATTCCAGGCTTCCAACATCAGCCATTTATTTTCTCTCTAATCCTTGTAGGTCCTCTGCTTCAAACTCTGGGTAGGTTCAAGATGGGACCCTCCCTTCATTTTATTCTGGTGAGTGGTTGATGTTTTGGCCAAAGAGACACCACAGAGGCTGCTGCCCCCACCTAGACCAGGAGCTGAAAGGCTTAAAGAGCAAGAAAATAAACTGGGGCAGACTTAAAGAAAAAGAAAGCATTGTCACTCTGACAGACAAAATGTGCTTCAGTCAGGAAGGACCTAGACTCCAAAGTATGAGTGTGAGTAATAAGGGAAAGCAGTGGCTTTTCTGAGAACTTTCAAGGACTTTAAAGAGGCAAGGAACTGCTTGTTGTTGCCCATTAAATCAAGATTATCCACAGAGAACCACAGGACTGACCCCTCAACACTGCCAGGATCTGGTGGACACTCCAGGCCATGGGGAGGAGGAGGGAGAGGCAGGAAGGGCAATGGGTGCACAAGGTCTCACCAGCCCAAGCTCATGAAAAGAGGCGCCCTAATTCTCTCTTTTAAGTAAGAAAGACGTGGCAGTAGAAGTTGTTTGAGAGGGAATATGCTGTTTCTCACATGTATAAAGCTCTCTCTAAGTTTGGCTTAATGATGTGTATTGGAGAGAGAGTGCTGGGGGACGCTCAGGGTCGGCACAAGGCCACAGACCACGTGGAGCAGCCACTTCCACCAGGTTTATTTCAGACCCTGGGCTGGATAAGATCCAGGAACAGGCTAAGAGGAATTTCGGGATGTGATCCATACTTGTAAGTGACACAGGGTCCCTGAGGTGTGGCACTGTGGCAGAGAGCACACCCTCTCTTGAACTCTGGTGGTGTCTGCAGGCACACC